>NW_011627476.1:122097-133206 GCF_000204515.1 Acromyrmex echinatior | reverse complement strand
TATGTAGCCGCTCCGGAACATATTTTCGCGCATCCATATTTACCACTCATGCGTACGTGTGCATGCGTCATCGCGAAAGCAGAGAAAGGAAACGTGCGATGTGTAAGTGACACAATTGCATACGAGGTGAAAACGTGTAAGTAGCTGAAGGTGCCGGAGGTTAATAATACGAAGGGGGTACGCGCACTCCGAACCACGTTATTGCATGCATCTCGTCAGTGGTGTGGCGACGACCGAATGCGCAAGACGCGTGTCGGTACGGAGAACACGAAATTTTATAGTCTACTACGCGATGTTACGCCATAGCGTACTGGAGCACGTGATTCCATCTAAAATATTACATCGCTTCCGAAGGAAACTTACGATCAGCTAAAAAATAACCATCCTGCATATACAGATTTCTTCGTATACAGATAAATGTCACGAGCCGAGATGAGATTCATTTCGAAATTGATAATGATTATCAGCGACTTTCAATTAAATTAGTTTCTTAGCAAGAAGATCGTATTCATAAATAAAATTTTCGCAAAAATATTACATACAATACGATCTTGTATTTGTATTTAAGAAAAAAAATAATTCTTCGAAGAATTTTTATAAGTAATAACTTCAGCAAATAACAATGCAAAATTACGTTTAAAAAAATACATTTTAATAATATAATAAATAATAATAATAACAATAAATCTGAATACATCTAAATCTATGTATCTCTAGAATTCTCTTCATGATGCCAAATACTTTGCGATCTATTTTACTGATTGATGTAGTATTTTAAAGTGCATCAGTATCATTTAACCTAAAATGAAGTCTCCTGATAATTGTGAAGTCTTCATGACAGCATATTGTTTGTACAATATAAAATAACAGTTGCTTGCCTTGTTACCGATAAGTCGAAATGTCCAAGACTATATCGGAAAAAACTTGACGAAGTATAGATCGAGAGGAGGCCGAAATTGTCGAGTTACTACTGAAATAAGGGATAGAGGAAGAGCATTTTTCGACCATATCGCGAGAGTTTGACGGTCGAAAATGCTGCAATGCCTCGAAATGTATAACGTGTTTCTGCAACGGTAGCGCGCATATGTATTCGTATTCCGTTAACACATACACGTGCATACGTGTACCAGGCTGCATTCACACAACACGCCATGTACCGAAACAATATGCATAAAACATAAACCACATACGCGTAGATGACGACATCGATTCATCGCGGATAGCGGACGATCGAGCGGATTTGTTCATTTCCTTGATATTTTACACGTTCTAAAACAAAAAGAAATTGGAAAGCAGACGCTCGATCGGATTTTGTTCGTATTCCTTGCAATTTTACACATCCTAAGCCAAAGAAAAATTGGAAAGTGGAGAAAACGTGAGAACATTTTATGCAAATGATGCGACGATTACGCGGTTAATTAGAGTGTAAATGCGATTTTTCGTAATGTTATGTAATAAAGATAAAAGCTTTTATCCGCTCTCAATTAACGTCTTGCATACTAATCGAAATAATTAAACTTGCTGGATAGAATAACAATATATATATGCATAATAATAATACTTTGATAATGATACTTAATACTTAATATTCAAAGCAAATAATCTTGACGCAGAAATCAGTAAAAATTTAATTGTCTTTTTAAATAAAATTGATTATCTAGGTCTGGTAATTAGAAAATAAAACTAAATAACTATTATTTTGAAATGAGTGAACAGAACAAAGTAAATATTATACTATTAAAAAAAAACCTATAAAAGAAACCTGTCATTTTTATTAGTATGTACAAAAAGAATACAAATTTATATAAATATTATTAAAAGAATTAAAATAATTAAACTGATTGTTCAGCGATTTATGTTTTCAAAATAAAATATTAATAAAATATCTTGTATAATAATCAAATCATTTTGAAAACTACTTAAATATATTTTCTATTATTAATAACCATAACTTTGAAAAATTGCAGGTAAATTTCTTTCGTAGAAATGGTCTATGTAGAGATCTTTCAGAGAATATATATCACTGAGTCATGCAAGCAACCAATTTTTTCGACTTTTTTATGTTCATTTACAAATTCATGTATAAATGTACATGTTTTTGCATTATATGCTAATAAAAATTATAGGTTTCTTCTTCAGAGTATTTAGGTCATTTCGTTCTATCTATTCATTACAATAGCATCAATTTTTCGGATGTCATCCTGTATGTTGTGACCGTATTAAACAATGGAATAAATTTAAAAGTCTTTCGCATATTTGTCAACTTAATTGACTGAATATAAAAGAGACTTAAAAAAAGCTAGCTATTTTCATTACTATATAAATACGTTAAATACTAACTTATTTTTTTCGTTTAGGTAAGATATATCAACTCATATATATCCACGCGTATAATGCAATATGTGACCAATCCGGTTTATCCTTGGTGTACCCTTAGGTATTGCTTGCTTCATTATTCTCGCATTAAACGCATACAGGTTCCCTTATTTTCCGCCAGCAAATACCACCCGTTACGCCTTTATTTATGAACCGAGTCTCATGCAACTTACTGACGATAGGATCCACTTTGTCGTTCCTTTTCGATTCAACAGCAGTATCTAGTGGCTCTTACAGTTCTCGTTCAAATGAAAGTAACACAATTTCCTACAGAATCAGTTTACACTTTGACTTCCCACGTCAAAAATAACTAAACAAATGATAGTAAACAAATAAGAAACGAAAACATCGAAAAGAATTGCGAAATTGTTAGATAAAATTAGTGTTCACACATATAAAACTCTAGCTACATTTATGCAACTACCGTAGCAACTGAATTATATTTCGACGCGATTACCGAATAATAAAAAATATATTAAAATATACAATAATATAAATGTTCTGTTTAAATAGAAAAATATAGTATAAATATTCTGTTTAAAATGTATTAATATTGTAAACTAATATTTAGTAACTCAATTAATTATACATGTCGCTTAAAGCGATAGATTAATAAATAAAAGACATTACGTTACTATTTTATTAAAAATGATGTATACACACTATTGTTCATTGGAAATTCAGATACTCGCATAAATATTAAATGATCATGAAAAAATTATAGGCTATTATTAACAGTAACTGCGTTATTTTTTTATATATTTTTTAGCATTTACGTACTAATATCAATACAAAAATTTTATAAATTATTTTTAATTTTATATGATCAAATGTATGTATTACATCATTACCTATACATTATAGCACGCCTGTGTTCCGTGTTCTCTCTGAACAAATTTTTGAAATTATTGATTATACGGTCAATGTTCTACGAAACAAAGACTACATATTTTACCAGAAAAAAATAAAAAAAATGTATGAAGCTTTTGTAATTTTTGGTTAGTATGTATATAAGTACTCTAAATATATAAAAGAATAATACAACTGCTGTTTTATAATGTTCAAATTTTTTACACGATTATTCGATCAAATTTGTGGGGGTGTTCAAACTTTCCAAGAGCAGCAGTGTATATTTACTGTAATTTTTACCTTTTTTATGAGAATAATATTTAATATTTAAAATAAAAGAATAAAAGCGGTGTAAAAGTATAAGCTATAATTACAAAATTGCTATTAAAAACATCACCTTGGATAGAAAATTTCATAGTCTAATTTCCGAGACACTTGCGACAGTAAAGATTTAAAAATTATGAAGAACACAATGGTTTCCAATATAAAATATTTGCAAATGGAAAAGTCGGTCGCGCGAATTCATTCGAAGAACATACACCAAATATTGATTTTCCGCCCGAGACCGCCCTGCAGATGTAAGGATGATGAACCGAGCGCATCCGCCGAAAGTGCAGTACTGCTCGGAAGTAGTGGGTCGGCAGCAGAAATCGATGTATTTTCCAGCAACAAATAAATTGTTGATGACAGTGCCACGCCGGGGGTGCAACACACCCGGAAATGGAATATCATCGGTTCGTCGCTTTTCCGTGACGATTGCGCATCGGCAGATGGAAATATCTCCTAACTTCCCGTATTCATTTTCGTTCGCCTTGTGGAAGGTCAACTTCATGAAACCGCAAAACTATATATCTCTGTATCTTCATATAGAAAGACCGACTTTTCATTCTAGTTGGGAAATTGAAGAACTCGCGGAATATGGAAATCAAAATAAATCCGACGTCTATTTTTATCATTTGCTTGCAATTGAGTACGTCAAGGCTATCGTCAAGACTGATCGTTGAAATCTCAAAAGAGATTCGAATAACGGATCTGCAACGAAATGTTACGTGAATGTTGTGACACATTGACAGGTTTTCGCAAATGTTGCGAAACGTTCACGACAGGATATCGCAATGACGGATGAATAAGACCTCGTCGTTCCAGTTCGCAATAACATCTAAAGTTCGCGCGCGACTCTAGTCGATACGTCTTAAAGCCCCGTAAAGCTCCGAAAAATCGACTGACCGATGAGTTTTGGAATTGCTTTTGCCGCCGACCAATTCCCTTCGTAAAATGAGGAAAGTGTAGTAAGTTAAAGACAGCTTGCAAGCACGACACCAATGTATGTATGCACGACAAACGAGAAAAATGGTGGGATGAGATGAAAGCAGTTTACAAAGCGGCTACATTATCCGCAAGAATTTGAAAGACCGAAAGCAATTCCAGTCCCTCGTACACAAAGAAGGGATCTGCGCTTTATTGGCTCCGAAGCTCATCTTGTCCGTGCAACGAGACGACGGGGATGCGAAGCGTGTTTTCGTAAAACGCTGTGGAACATGTCCTAATCCTCGAAAATTGTATCAGGAAATGCCCGAATCAGTCAATCTGCAATGAGGCGAACGGTGCGTTGCACGCAACAAATTAAATTCCCTCTCGTCCACGATATCCTAGTTTGCTCAAAACCATTTTTTAGCAGTTGTACGTTTTTACGTATATAGAAATATCAGAGCGTTCTATGTATATCTATCAAATATTTTACAACTATTTCGAGGATCGATTGATTAAAAATTCAAATTTTGTTTTGCTATATTAAGAGAAAAAATCTTATTTTGTGATGTTGCAATATGATAATCTATAGACTTAGAACAATCAGTGGATGTTTTCCAGCAAGGACACAGTCAAACATAGTGTAACATAATGAATCATTACATCCTTGTTGTTTTTACATCCCATATTAAACAAGGATAAAACGTGTTACACAGTATCTGATTGTATCCTTGCTGGAAAACGTCCTGATTAGAATCTTTCCTTCGTATCGCGAAGAATAATTCTGGATACTTAAGAAAAATCTCAGAGCTTCATGAAATCAAAGTCATGTTTATACATAAAAATTATAATTAAAATAACATAATTTATTACAGAGCCAGGTTTATGTAAAATAATAAGAGAATCTCCTTTTTTATCGTAAAGAACATTTAATTTGCGTCCTAAATCTACATATAGACTTCCTTTCTTTTAATAGAAATAAAAAATGAGAACAAAAACGTAACAATGAATCAATAATATAAAACAGTATTGTCATTATCTAAATAAACGCAATGTATCTGTAACACAAATATTCGAACGCCAAGTATGTCGAGATATCAAAGATCGAGAAAATGTCTCGCTTTTCTAATGTACTTTCTATATTAATATCTATATTAATTTAAAAGAATTGTGCGTTTTTTCCGATTGTGTCCAAGTTCTTCATATCTCTGTTATTGTGTGTTAATTGTAAAACTGACAAACATTGCGACGATCAAGGCATCTATTTTACGAGACGAATTCACAGAGAAATGCACGCGCATATTTCGAGCGTCTGGATACGACGCGACGAACGATCCTGCCGAATCGGTTAATCGCGCGGGTCAAGATGTTCAATTTTCACAACACGAAGCAAACGGACGACTGATTCGACGATGTCCCGCAGGTAAAGCAAACAGAATGCGAATTCGAACGGATGATGATGTCAGGGACAAGGATATCCGGCCTGGGATACTCGGGAGCCGTTAGATTCCCGTCGGGTAGGACAAACAAACCTACCGACGCGACATAACTCTAAGGAACTGGAACTGAGGGAACGGACATAAATGGATTTGCCAGGACGAAATTGCGAAACGGCAGGAAGCGACGGCCGAAATTCACCACCACGCGCATCAGCTAAGTCTGTCGTCTCGATCGCGACGAGATCAATCGGCGCAGGTTGGAAGCAGAAGAATTGGAATCTAAAAATCGTTCAACTGAAATAAATTGCTATCTTGAGGTAAAACGAACATATATGATAGCTTTTTATATTCGATAAAGACTGCAATCGAAATAGCAATTTAATTAAGTGTTGCATCAAAGTAATGCTGTTTTTTGGAATATGAACATGAATAGTCATTTTCAATGTATTTTTGTCTGCTGAAAACGAATCGGTTCGCTAAATTTGGCTATCACATCACAATTTTAAGAATACCGAAAAATTTAAAAACAATGATTTTAAAGATTTTAAGACATTCTAACATCGATAACAATTTTTTTGCTAAACAATTTTTTTGTTAAATTGGTCACGTAAAAGTATCAACGTTTAGTTTTAAAATACATTTTATTTCCTTTCGATATAATTTTTTATTTTCCAGATGAGCAATTTAAAAATAGCTCTTTTTCCGTCACTTTGAAAAATATAGGTGTGGATTTAACAACGTGCGGTTTCTATGTAATTCTCACTATATTGGTGTTAATATTAACACCAACACGATGAGATTTATATAGAAATTATATGACGTTAAATCCATATTTTTTAGAGTGTAATACATGGAAAAGATTTTTTATTCCATTTCAATTCTGCATTGTGTAAAAAGTAAGTGCTTTTATATTTACATAATACAATCGAATCATACTAAATTAAAAATTAATATGAAATTGACACAATACAATACCGTTTGAGAATTATAATCTTTAATGATTCAAAATTATAAACTTTCTGCTATATTATATTTTATTAATTTCATTGCTTTTTGATTTAGTATAATCCGATTATATTATGTAAGTACAAAAGCACTTACTTTCAACACAATATACAACTAAAATGGAATAAAATACTTTTTCCATGCATTACACGGGAGAAGAGCTATTTTCAAATGACTATATATCAAAAACAAAAAGTCATATTGAAATGAAACAAAACGCATTTTAAAGTTAAAAGTTTATATATAGCTCTAGCCCCATGGCTTAGAACCCGCCTAGTATATCTACTTAGTTTCACATGGCATAAAATTTAGAAAAAAAAATTTGTTCTCGATGCTATGTCATAAAAACCTTCAAAATCGTCGCCTTTTATTTTTTTGGTCTTTTTTTTTAAACTGTCACGTGATAATCAAATATTTGGCCAACGGATTCATATTCAGCAAATAAAAATACATCGGATATGGCTATTGACACTTGTGTTGAGAAATGGTTGGATAATGTAATCAATGATTATTTTAACATAAATTTAAAAAGCATATAAGTTAATTTCTATAATCTATTTTATAAAAATTTCTTAACTTTCTAAATGTGAAAAATAAATTTGGAACATAAACATAACGTACACATGGTATAACCAACTCGATATAAAATTTATTTTGGCATTTATTTTTTATATACAGTTATTTTAAGCTCCCATCCACTATATTACAAATCCACTTTCTGTGGATCAAAATCATAAAAAAAATTTATACACTGAAAGAAAAGATTGCCTGCTGCAGCAAATTAGATGATAAAATATGGCATAGCATTTTTAATTGGCTGCAGCAGCCAATTTTTTGTTGTAGCAGCCAATTAAAAATGCTATACCGTATTCAACCAATTTTTTTCTTTCAGTGTATCTATATAATGTATTGTATAATATTTATCACTTTAGATGCAAAATTGTTACAGCTTACTGATTCGTGAAAGAAGTCAAATAAAACCGATTTTATATTATTTATTTTCTATTTTTTGAACATACACGAATTGGGCAATCAATCGAGGACGGATGATTTCGTTGCAATTTCGGTCCGCCAATCACGTCTGAATCGCGAGAAAAATATAATAAAGAAACAAGAGGATAGCGAAGACAAGTGCGATGACAATTTGAACTACGATAGTTCTGCGGGCGATCGAGTTCCGAAAAAGAGCGAAGATGAGCGCGAAAATTCGATTGCATTTCGCTTGGCACTTGATAAGACCAAGTGAATTGTCAACCGATAAGAAAAATGAAGAACAAAGATGCGAAAAAAGAAGAAATCGAAAGAGATGATTATTAAAAAAATTTTTTTTTAATTATACACTAAAAGAAAAGATTGGCTGCTGCAGCAAATTAGATGGCAAAATATCGCATAGCATTTTTAGTTGGCTGCAGCAGCCAATTTTTGGTTGCGTTAGCCAATCGAAATCCTGTACTGATATTGCGAATAGGCTAACATAAAAATGTTGACTGTTGCAGCCAATTAAAAATGCTATGCCATATTTTATTATCTAATTTGCTGCAGCAGCCAATCTTTTCTTTCAGTGTATATCTTATCTTATTTGATCCACAAAACGTCGCGTGCGAATCAAACAGTGTTTCACGATCCATTAAAGATTAAAATTATAGCAACAATTAACGCCAAATGATTTGACTGCGCAAGGGATAACGCTCTCGCATTAATATTCACATGGCATAGATGAATGCAAAACATGACAGAAGCCCCAGGCAAAGACTTGACATTGATCAGTATACGACAATATAGATACCATCAAAAGCGATTACATCATACATGGACAGGATTTCCATTGCAGATAGGTGCATTACATCTGTGAACATAAATTACGTTTCCAATTTTTTTTGGAAGAATCAATGAAATGACAGATAATAATTAATGTAAACCTAAATTATCAAGAGAGAAATCTTACTGAAAAAATAAAAAATCCATGATAAAGAATTATTTCTCTCAAGAAATTAAAAAAATTAGATGTAAAATATCTTAAAACAAGATTATATTTTATATAGTAATGTATTAATATTATTTTTTAAAAAAATCATATTTTGTATTTATATAATTTTTTGTGTAGATTAAGAATGTGGTATACTTTTATATTTTTTAATTATATTTCTAATCTAATTTAAGAGAGAAAAGAAAGAAATAAAATATGTTATGTATGTCGTTATTCATATATTATATGCATAAAACATTTAATTTCTAATCTAATCGTAATGTGTGACATACATACGTAAATATATGTTTAATTTCGTTCAACATATATCCATTTAATTACTTAATTAATGCTGTATAATCATTTATTTATATTCCTGATATGGATAAATGTTTTATCAAAATTATTCGCAATCATTCGATTGGAAAACACCGATATGGAAATCATTAAAGTATTAATGACACAGTTAATACAAAATACAAATAAAATTGAATTGCGTTAAATAAAATACAAATGTAATGAAAATATCAGTGGACAATTTGAGAATATTTTATAACTTAATAGCCTACTGTTTTAACAGCATATTTTAAATACAATGTAAAAAAATCTAATTTAAATCGCCACTCAATATATTGTTATTTTATATAAAAACAATACTTAAATGTGACATTACATAGTGTCAAATTTAACCATTGTTTCAGTATAAAATAACGGCATAATGAGTTATAGGAGCAATGACGATATAAATTAGGTTAAATTTGACACTATAGATTTAACAGTGCAATTTTTCTTATTTCAACAGAGGGAAAAAACAAAAAGAAAGAACTTAACACACTTCATCTTCTCTCCGTATAATACCATTTACAGAGACCCGCGATTTCCGCACGAATGCGGATTCAGGAAGTGGAAGGCGTCGAGTAGCATCAGAAAACTTTATTGTCGGATTTAAATTACAATTCGCGGTATACATGTACATGGATGATGGCGATAGTGGAAGTAGCGGATCTTGTGGAGAGACGCGCGCTCGAGCTCGGGTCGCCAGCAAATTGTTTTCCCGATTATTCCGGAAAACCAGACCGCCGACTGGTTGGCAATCAGAAATCGTGCGAATCTGTATCCGCTTGGCCCTCAATGCAATCCGCGCGAATTCCGTGTCAGACGACGTCATTTGGTGGCATCCACCGTGTATAAAGCTGCACTCAACGAGCATATTACCAACAAGGTCGATCGAGCTACCATTGGACGTTGTACCTTCTTGCACTACAACTTCGAACCGTCCCTAAATACTCTAGCATTTCTAAATTTACCAACATATCATTGGCAAAATATAATTACAAATTCGTATCATCGAGTATTATCTAATCATATGTAGCATTAATTTTTCAATGAGTTCTGAGTAAATTCTTTGATTTTTTTAATATAAAAATTCTATTTTATTTACAGCTTGAGAATTAATTTACAATTAACACTACATATACACTACGTAGAATGTTAATATGCCAAATTTATAGCTATAAATTTAAATTATACTCTATAACTTATTCTGTTTATTCTTTCTTCCCTCTCCTCCCCCCCCCCCCCCCCCCCCCTCCTCTCTCTCTCTCTTCGATTTATCTTCGCTAAGTCCTGTAATTTGCTATTAGCTTTCTTTAGTATTTTTTTCGTTCAAATAGTATAATTATCATATTCTCGCGTCAGATCTCTAAATGTCGTAAAATCGCTCGTTGAATTTGCAACTCGGAATATAGTTAACGCGGTCCCGTAATCCGCTCTTGTTTTTACGCACTTTACGCAAATGCCCTACTATGCGCACCGTCATCGTACCGCTGTTGCTGCGGATTCACCGCGTCACGGAGAATTAGACGATCTTACGTCGGGATACACGTGTGCAAACGTGAGAGCATACACGTCAGTAAGGGATAAAAACGTCCCTCGAAAATGTTCCTCGAGCTGGTCAGTTACGTATAATTAGAGTGAACAAGTACTATTCTACCACGTCGGGAAAATCTGACCAGCGTTACTCGGGCAAACGAGATTTCCTTAGGCAGTGCCGCGAGATAAGAAGTGCGCGCCGACGAGAAGAAGCTACGGCGAGATTCTCACAAGAATTTTCCAGTTATATTATTTTACCATACGCTAATGGCAAGGAATGGAAGAGGATTTTAACGTCAAGGGTAGCTTCATATATATTTTTAATCTCTATATATGTATAATGGAAAATATATA
>NW_011627476.1:0-121904 GCF_000204515.1 Acromyrmex echinatior | reverse complement strand
ATAAGGTGTTTCACAACTATCGCATTTTCTCTTAAAGACACATTCTTGAGGTAATTTTGAGACGAAAATCCTAATATGAAAATGTCGAGACTACAATAATTTTCTGAATTATAAGCTAACTTTAAATACTTATAAGTAAAAAAAACTATTGTAGCTAAATTACCTCAAGAACGTTCTTAAGAAAAAATATGGTAGCTGTGAGATATCCTGTATATATACATATAAAGTACGCAAATATTAGAAAATGATGTGCTGCATATTAAAATATTGGATTATATAGATAATTATATATCTATGAAAAAATCTAAAAGAAGCATAAATAAGAGAATAATATTAATCTTTTTTGGTTCAAGCAAAAATCTTTTTTAATAATATATAGTGGAATGTTTATTCTCTGATACTCATTATTCGAACGTTAATTCTTTCTAACGTAGATATCCATATATATAAATAAAGTCATTTCTTGAATTATATTAATGTATTATACAGGATATCTGGAAATAACCGCCAAATATTTCATGGGCAGGTAAAGAGGACTAAACTGAATCGAAAAGTCCTCTACCATTTTGCAATTTTCGCAATAGTTAAGAAGGTATTAATTACTAAAAATTGCCAAATATTGGTCTTGAATAATTTTTTACTCAAATACTATCAACTTTATAGAAAAGCTGCAAGAGACAAAAATCATTTATTTTCTTCTCATAAAGTTCTAAGAATTTTTTCAAAATTTTTTATCAGCTTTTTAGTACTGCATTTTCTCATTTTTACTAATAAAAATACGGTATTAAAAAATTCTGAAAAAATTCTATAAAAATTCTCAGAACTTTATAAGAAGAAAATAAATGATTTTTGTCTCTTGAAGCTTTTCTATAAAGTTGATAGTATTTGAATGAAAAATTATTCAAGATCAATATTTGGCAATTTTTAATAATTAATATCTTGTTAACTATTGCGAAAATTGCAAAATGATAGAGGACTTTTCGACTCAGTTTAGTCCTCTTTATCTGCCCATGAAATATTTGGCGATTATTTCCAGACACCCTGTATATCGGTATTATTTGTAGTACTTCAGATACATTCCTTTTCACCCGGAAGCTTTGTGCGAATGAATATACGAATGATAAAAGAAAGTAATAATAAATCCGTTGTTCATATTTATTTGAAATAGCATGAATCAAAAACAATTGCATAAAATAATAATGACTTGGCTAGTTTAATAATACAGTAAAGTCTCTACGCTGTTGATTCAACTGACTGCTTCGTATATAGAGAAACTTTGAAATATAAAGCTTCATGTTTAATAGCGCAAGGTATTCATACATCGTACGTTATATACTCCCAGTTTATGCTCTTTAAATCAAATGATTTTGCCCGTACCTTTTGCTAAAAGCATTTACCTTTGGTTATTATCCATATAACCCATTACGCCGACGAGAGTCGCTATGCATGTTGCGAAATGTAATAATTGGAGAATGTGTAAAGATAAAAGCATTTTGCCGCGTGATCGTTACGCGAGATTCCACCTATCGTAGGAAATTACTTCGGCTGCTACACTCCCTAATAATAGCCATAAAATCACTGCATATTACATTTTGTTTGTTAAATTGACAACTCTCTGCATAATAATTTCGCTATAATCTTTACGCTGACGTATATGAGCGTATAGTATGAGAGAGAGAGAGAGAGAGAGAGAGAGCTTCTCGGAAGTCGAATTATAAATCATTTGATTCACTTTTCATATAAATTTCTTTATTTATATTATTATAATTCAAAATTAAACCAAAATACTTAAATTAAATCAAAAGAATTCCTATTTTCGGTCAAAACGGATCTTTAGTGCTTAAATATTTTGATGTGAATTTATTATATATAAATTTATATATTGTATATATCCAATTCTGCAAACGACACGCCGAAATCTTTTTCAGTCTTGAAACGCTACCGTTTCTTAATTTTAGCATCGGAACATACTAATTTGGAATTTCATCGATTTTCTTACTTTCTGTTTAAAGTCGATTAATCTAGCTTTGCCGCGCATTTTTCGTCCTGTAATGTTGTTAAACTATCAGTAATGCTGCTTATCGAAGGAGTTTTGTCAAGAACGCAAAAGCGGCCCTCGTGAAACAAGAAACACCGTGCAGGCATGGCGTCGCGACCGACTTTGCATCGCAAAAGTTGCGAAGAAGTTTTCATTCGGAAACTTTTCCATCGCGCCCGCCCTCGCACGCTCTCTTTCTGTATGTACGTGTTTCAACTCGATTATAAAATAACGTCGCGCCTCGCTGCTTCTCTCCGCCAATTGAAAAATGACGAGCACGTAACGCAGAAATATGCTTGCAGAGTGCAATCGCGTTCGATAACTCGTCCAACGCAGTCTGGCTTATACTTGTTTGTCATAAACACGATGTATTCTCGTCAGGGTTTTATTGAAAAAGTAAAAGAAAACATATAACAAAAATAAATCGATTTACATAGAGAAAGACAATGTTTCCATAATTATTATTCTAGTTCTGTAAGTTTCTATTTTACGACATAAAATTCTTTCATAAATATAAAAAATACAAATAGAAGATTAATGATGTAAGATATTTACCTTTTGAAGGGATTTCAGTAAATCCACTTGCACATACAATATATTATTTTAAAAAATTGTTTGATTTTTCAAAACTATATCCTTCTTATTAATGAGACTATTTTCTAGTTAACATGTTAAACCGTAAAACAGATAAAAGAATTCATGTAAATTCATCATAAATAACAATAAAACCGAAGTGACTTGAAACTTGCATGGTATTATTGTTTAAAAAAGCCACTTTAATAAAACTAATCTAAATATAAATGATTAATCGATATTAATTTACAAACATATTCACTAGAGGGATGCTAGCAACTCAATATTTCACTCTAATTATAATTAAAGCGTAACGTATGTCGCACTATTGTCTAACAGTTCGTTAAGATTCCTATTGCGCCCACGACGGCTTTTCAATGTCAACTATAGGCATTCACCACATGTTCATACGGCAAGATAACGGGACAGCGACAGGAAGACAGGCGTGTTACGTACGTAAGAGAATAGCTGGAAAGGGAAATACGCTCAATTATAAACGAGGAGTGATATAGACCTGGCGGCATGTAGGCCCGCCCCTGGGATTACAATTTAGATGAGAGGATTTCACGGAGAACGAAGAACAGTGGAGACTCACAAATAATCGTACTGCTCGCTCCACATATTCCTTTCTTCCTGCCTGTATGGGCGATACGCGTGTCCGCCTAAAATTCTTCTGACACTGTCCTAGCCAATCAACTTCTCTTATATATCATGTCTCGCATCTCGCAAAAAAGATCTATTAGATCAACGCCGGACATTTCAAAAAGCTGAAGCCGAAGCGGAAAAAGGAACAATGTAAAGACAATATTATGTAATGCAATGAAAGTAACGTGAATCCAAAATGGATCGAAAGCAAAGACCTGCTGAGAATTTGAAACGTTTCGATCTTCACGTCCATCACGATTTTCGGATAATATATAAGCACGTATCCGTAAATTTTGTAACACATTGTGAGAGATTAACCCGAAATACTTTGCATATTTTTTGATTCAATATTATCTAAATTTTTCGATAAAGTACGGTCTCAAATTCTCATCACACTTCAACGTGGAATTCTTTTTTCAGTATCTTGATTGCACGTAGCTAACAGTCTACATTTCTGTAAAAATTTTCCCTTAAAGAATCTTAGAAATCCTCAAATTGAGAAAGGACGAGCAGTAGTAAACATAAATTCAACGAGCAAATAAAGTTTCACGCGCGATGCTTTCAGGCATAAAATAATAATTTTCTGTGAAAATGTTTAATAAAACAAAACGATATACTTGATTTCACGAGCCAAACCGCTCGAAAACGATAACGAACGTAAACCGTAATTAGATATAGAAGGCTCGCAATGCAAGCCTACCCGTAAATCACAATTAACGCAGAGAGTGACAACGCGAACCGAAGTCAACCAAGCAATCGGGCTACTACTCCATTAACGTACAATCAGGCACTCCGTTGCTTGGAAAATACGAGTGCTCTCACAATTCGACGAGAAACGGTAAAATCGATGTTCATTTGCTACTGCAGGATAAAACAGCAACATGGTTTTCTTTTAAGTACCTGTGTCTGTGTATTCTGTAATTTTTAACGACAGTGTCAGTACTGGGTTATATTTCATTCCGCATGTATTTTGTGTGTGTGTGTGTGTGTGTGTGTGTGTGTGTGTGTATGTGTGTGTGTGTGAGATGTTAAAAAAGCAACAAAAAATATAACGATAACGAATTGAAGTTAAGAGTTATAAAATACAGACACAGGTACTGTGAAAGGAAGGACACTGAAAATGCAAATTAGGAAATACACTTGGAAATGATTAGTTTCCCATGGAAAAATAACACGCACATACAAATGTGGATTTACTAGTATAATATCTATCATTTTTACAAGAAAAAATTAAATAACACATATTGAAGTCATTCACACTTAGATTTGTAGTGAAATCACTCGATCGTTCGCTCCTTTCGCCAGAATTCCTATATGTTTTCTCACGCTCACAATCTAAACAAGAAACTAAATATTGCGACGTCAATCATACAATACCGGTATGATAAAATCACGCCGCCTTAGAAAAATTGCTGCTGACAAAACACTCAAGGTCTTTAAATTAGTCTTAAATCAAACAGACTTCTACGGTGATATTATCGCATTTGCATTCAATCGGATTTTATTCTCAATTGAGCGCGATACCGTTCTTATGTATATTGATGCAAATCAATGAATTAACGAAGATACGAAGATAAGACAGAATTGTGTAATAGCATACCGACGTATATGCATACGATGGCATAACGAGAGATGCTCGATGGGACGATTGAAAGCCTAGAAATTAACGAAACGACTAGCAAACTACGCGCGCGAATTTGTATTAACGAGATTAAATCCGCAAAGTACTCACGCCATTTATACGTATATCTCGTCATTCACACCGTTTTATCTCTCACTCGAATGGCAGACCGCATATGAAAAAAAGATATGTCCGGCGTGCCAATATTCTCGATATTTCATCGTATATATATGCATAATTTCGATGTTTTTTTAATCCCCGATGCATATTGGCGAGTTCTCGTAAATTCTCTCGGCAATCATTGAGAGCAGTAAAATGGAATGGTTAGGTATTTCATGAAATAATAAAACTTAGAGAAAAATTGCGTACACTTGAGCATAATCTTCAAAAATGCGAAGAATTCAATCGGATATACAGATCTTAATCAGTATTATCGCGATAAAAGGAAAAGTCGAAAAACTGTAGGTTAAAAATCCAGAGTTAAAAATCCAGATATATAGAACAAAGGGACACTTATACTACTTGATATCAAACCGGTAGAAGCGACGAACTATGGCTGCAGTCACTTTAAACCGATTCCTTTTGTCTCTTTATCTGGTTCTTTATCCCTCTTTTCTCTCGAAAATACGAATATCGCGGTAGAGCGAACGAGTACATTCTTAGTCTATGATAAAGGTACATTTCTTTTTTACGTAGCACGAGATATTTTTTTCTCGATATTTTTTTAATATTATATCATACATCATTTCTTAAATTATAATATGACATGAAATTTTCCATGCAATATAACGTGACGCCTGCTAACATATAATATTAATAGTCTATATAGTATGTAGAATTATTAGCATGTATGATGTGCTGTAGTATGTTATTAACGTGTTACGCGATATTAAACATTTATAATATGAGCACACAGGATGCTGTAAATGTTCATCAAACTGATAGTAATGCAACATTGAATTATATAAACGTGAATCTTATTATCCTTATATATCCTGTACAATTATGAATTTGTTGAGGAATTTAGAATGAGCGTTTCGTTTAAAATGTAAAACTTTCAAAATTATAAAGTTATCTAACGTTGGAAAAGTGAATTAAACTTTATGAATTGGAAGTTTAATTCAAAGAAACTTTAATTTCAGTTGATTTTAAACGAGCCTTATTTTAACTGAAACGTTTAATTTAATTGTTAATGTTGAAAATTCTCCCGTTAGATGCACATTTATACATATTTAACATAAAATATTTCATATAGTTCATGCATATTAACGTATTCAATAGCAATATATGTTTTATTACACATACGTAATATTACATGTAATGCACATGCGCGACGCAAAGCGTTTTAATATTAATCGAGTTTTTCTCGCGTATAACGAAGCTGAACTTCTTTATAATTTCATATCTGCCACCGATTTTCTAATGTTCCATTTACCGATATATAATATATAATAGTATGATGCAAAAAAATCGATTGCATTAAGAAAAAACGCTTCCGACCTTAAAAAAAGAAGGTCATTTCGAGATAAGGTAACTGTTTCGATAGCGCTTGCAATATTCGACGCACGTACAATATCGTGAGAAAAGTTGATTTTCGTAGATAATAGTATTTCTCATACCGTCGCTACAGTACGTTACACGTACAGGCTAAACACCATATAACTCGCGGTCATAAATTACTAATCGGCTCGATGTTCTTTCAGCAAATCCTGGATGCCATTTCCTTTTACCATAGACACGTTTACATGATGTTTACATTCAAGTGTAATCTCATACTGAAGAGGATATATATATATATATATATATATATACGAATATATATAATTATATATATATATATACATATATATATATATGAATTTTCTGATATTTCTCAATAATATGTTTTACTCATGTGAAAAGTCGAAAGAATGTCACTCTCAGAAAAACCCATTACTCCGGAAAATTTTGTGCTTCCATTCGGAAAGCACAAGCCTTTAATATTCCAATGATATGTTATCTGTCAAAATAATTATTTTAGCAAAGATATATTTTCACAACAGCTCTCTCTCTCTCATCTAGATATTTCACGTGATAAACTTTCACGAGCGTTATAATCGAGCTTCCATTTCCTCTCGCTGGACAATTTCAGGTAAAATCCAAATTCATCTGTCCTACATAAAGGTAGTCGGATTATAAACAAATAATCGCTCGGGAGGATGTCGAAAAGCTGGCAAATGGTTACACGTTCTAGCAATCGGTTTGTTAGAGGCGAAGTGGAGCGCACTTGGAAAATCGATTATCAACGAAATAGGTCATACCAAGCCACGTTCATCAATTCGTAATCAACGTATGCCGAAAATTCTGTCTCGCCGCATCGCGTCGCAGTCGCGCGTGAAAGAGTAATGCATCACGAGAATCATATAGAACGACTTTGTATAATTCCAATGACGTTGCGACAATTCATTGTCGCGGTTTCATCTTGAGTTTTGCCGCCGGAATTAGTAACGAATATCGATTACCTCCAATCGTTATGCACTTGGGCAATCACGCGGGGGAAAATATTCCTCTAACATCTCGTAATAGTACATGTTACAATGAGAAACGTGCATTTATGGTTTCATCGAAATTAATCCTGTATGCCGCGAGATAAATCTGTCGTATTTTCCGTTTTAACAAGCGGCGAATCGGTTTGAACCAAGTTATATCATACATCGTATATGCAATATCCATCATATTCTGGACTGTTACAGTTGTTTATATAAATATCTGTAGAGATTTTTATTTAAAATAAAAAGTTGGCTTGTGACGAATTAGAGTTGAATGTGTGTGTGTATGTGTGTGTGAGTATGTGTGTATTTTACATCAGGGAAAGTACATAAAAGTTATTGACTTCAATTTAGGATTAATTATTATAAAAAATGAGAAGATTATCAAATTATGTATAATTAAAATAATTATTATATACATATGATTTCAAATATTATATTAAAAGTTGAATTACATTTTCTCATTATAAAACGCGCTATTTTACGCGAATCTTGCAGCGCTTCTCTTCTACTATAAATTTTTATAATGCTTCTGGCCAAAAAAGATATTCAATTTAAATTAAAACATCGTACAGTAAAGGATGCGGCTCTATCCTTTACGGGTCAGATCTCATTTCAGCGAGCACTGACCCCAGGAAAATTCTCCACGAAATATTTTTACGAATATCCTCGAAGTTGATTTTGCAGAACCGAACTGGGCATTCTCGATATGCACTTCTCTTCAACGGAATTTCGTTCGCGCACAAAGCCAGAGCGTTTCTCTTTCTCCTCTGCCCTTGAAAGTAGGTTTTTATTCCATCCTTTTACACGCACGGTCTAGGAAGGGACGAGCTTTCCGATAAAGGATCGGTACACTCCGACGAGATTGCGTTCCATCGAATACGAGTATTACGAAACGCGCTTTATCGCGATCAAGAGCTGTATGTCGACTGAAACTAATTTACGCGAATAGGTACAACACGTTTCTCATACACGCGGCGGAAAAATCTAAATCCTCCTTAAATCGATATAAAATACAACCGATCATCGTATTCATAAAAAGTAAAAAAACAGGGAGAGAGAGAGAGAGAGAGAGAAATAAAAAATGTCGATAGTAACAGGGCGCCAGAATTCTGTTAAAATTTCGTTTTCACCTTCCAGTCGAGATTTGCTGAAGAGAGAAGTGACCTCCATTTCTACAGATCTCACATCTCACGTTTATGTGATCTGCTCTGATGTGCGTTTATGTTTGCACACATGCACACATGCACGCACACAATTCCACTCAAGCTATCGCGAGAGCGCACTGTTATACGTTCCAATAACGATACGACGGCCGTAATACATCCTCGTGATTGCGCTCGCGACAGGCATGCATTTTATGCGGCGCATGAGCTTCGAGCTATCATTTTTACGTCAGTCGTATATTTGCGCGCCCGCATTATCCGCCGGGCAAGTGGATGGAATAAAATTCCGTTCGGGCCCTGATCGCAATTTCCTCCTTTTTCCCCGGCAAATTCCACGAGGATATATTTCTTGGTGCGAACGGAGCGTTACGAACCGTCGCGCCTGACCTCGGCGAAAACTTCGGACTTGCCAACGATCATCTCGAACTGAAATCGACTTTCGGCGCTGCATACGAACACGATATAAAAGATACTGAGCAGCACGATCAACTTTACAATTGCGACTGGATCCCTTTTATCGGCTGCCCGTGTCGCTTATATTAAAGCACCTCTCGAAGTGCTCGCTATCGAAAAACGATATACGGAGAAAAAATATGAAATAAAAAAAGGTATCTCACAATTTCGTCATAATATCTTTTCCGATAGGTATTTGTGTCCACGCCCTCAGATCTTTCGTGTGTTCGTGAAGAATGACGGAGCATGAATGTTGATGCAATTAACGAACGCGAATCTTTTCATTTTCGGTACACTTGACGGAGATATGATCCCTTGATGGGAGGTATTGACAAACGCGGAATGACGAGGGATTAGGTAATCGATCAACGTCATCAACATGCTCGAATTCCGCTGGTTGGTGGCTTTTTAGCAATGAAGTTGCTCGGAGTGGCAGCGTGTGAATCGAGTTGTATATAAAGAATTTTTATAACGAGTGTATATTACAATAATTATATTATAAATTACAATAATTGTAGATACATAATTGCAAAAATATTTTATGTCGCAAGCTTCCAATGTTTTGTCGTGTAATAAATGTCTGTATAACTCAATTAAGCATCTTTCAGGCCATCTAAAATACCACTTAAAATAAAATCCATTTAAAGTCTAAGGTTTTACGAGGATTAATTCGTCAAGAGTTTTTAATTTCTCCATTAAATTTTAAAATTAAAAATACTTGTTATTATTTTATACATATAAGTATCGATCGGAGAAAAATCAACTTACATAGCACGCACTCATAAAATTTATCTCATTTTATATATATATATATATATATATATATATATATATATATAATTTATAGAATATTTTATAAAACATTGAGAAAAGTCGTAAAGAATCATAAAAACATATATTTGCAGTATGTTAAAATAATAACGTATCAAAAGCAAATTCCTCAACTAGACCTGAATAAAGAGGTATCATTTAATAAAGCTATAATGATATTTGTAGTTGACGTATTGAAACTAGCAGAACCGATCGAATGTCCTATTCAAAGGGCTAATATCGTATATCAGCATGAACAAAGCTGCCGGGTCGCCATGTCAAATCACAGAGAATATTACGCCTTTCACGAGTGATGCGCATTCGTATTAGCGAATTAGAATGTTAGTTTGAAGTTGAGACTGATGTACCCGCGAATCTCAGCCTGGAAGTTTATACCGGCAAATTCCGACATAGTCGGATTGTAGTTTGACGTGTCTTATAATTGCATGAGTTCGTGCACTCTCAGTAATTAAAGTGTGACGTTAATGAACATTTAATAATGCACACAGCATAATATATTAATGCAAAAATTCTTAAAATATATGTTTAAAACAACCATGATATCATCCTAGAAAAAGTAATAAGTAAGTATTATAATATTAGAAAAAATGAAAAAGGACATTGATACCATTTTAAGCAATATAACAAATAATTAAAGAAAGAAAAGGAATGAAAATTTTATTTTTTTAAATATACGCTCATGTTGTAAAAAGTAACAACGAAATGTTATATAAAAATTATTCTATTCTTTTAATTTCCAATAAATAATTGAGAATAATAGAAAATATAACTAGTAACACAAGCAAATGCATTTCCCTTTTGAAATAAATTTATTTTAAAATATTATTATTACACAATATATCAGGTATTTAAAAGTGTAATTATTTAGCCTTTCACAACTGATGAATAAATAAAGGATAAATATCGATATGTTAAGTTGCAAGTATTAAGTATTAAACGTCAAGGACTACCAATTCCATTAAACAATCGAAGGTTTCTCTAACGCCCACCATTTTATAGATGCAACTCGTGCAACCATTGCATGGATTATAAAGGAAATGAAACCACGTTTAATTTTGCATGACTTGACTCACGCTGGCCTTCCTACCGCGCTGTTGAAGGTAACCAACAAATGGACGCAGCCGTAACAAGATGAGGTCGTTTAGAGAACAGACATATACATATGTACTTGTATGTAACTAGCGAACTTGGAATACGTTAACGCTACGTATGATGTAGTCCATTTGAATAACAAACTTATCACACTCTTTAAATAATTGTCTAAATAACTATTATAATATTTAAGCAATTGTTTAATATATTATAGTATTTAAGCAATTGTTATATAATTGAGATCACATAATCGAAGCCAGCAGTTTCCAATAAAGAATCATAATATGTAATAGTTTTCTTAAGCCATATTCTGATCAAATCTTATATTTAAGACTTAAGTACAATCTTAATCAAGATATCATAAACTAATCAGATTGTATTAGTGATGTTCATAAAAGAAACATTTAATTTTAAGATATTAAAGTGTTTTATTCTTGTCTCCGTTTTTTAAGACACTATGTGTTTAGATTTAAAACATTAAAACGTTTGAAATTGAAATATCTTTTATTATTAAACGTTTGTTTCACAAAGATGTTTTAAATGTAAACATTTTAAACACTACATTTTTTACAATAAACTTAAGATATTACTTAAGACGATCTTAAAATAAAAATGAACTGAATACCGCTCTTAGTATCTTATCAATATATATCTTCAAAAAAAGTATTTTTCCACATACGATTGTCGTTGTAAACAAGGAGATGTGTTTATAAAATAACTAAATTATCAACAAGCCAATGATTATTGGACGATTAGCCAATCTCACACGTTGTAATTATTTATAAGGGAATGGGAAGCCAGACAATTCGCACGTGGCGCACTCACTCTAATTAGATCGGATTAAATCTAGCCCGATTATGTTCGTTAGTTACGGCGAAACCACAGTTAGGAGTCCAAACCGATACTGCTGTAAGCTGAAACGGGACCAATGATTCTTGGGACGCAGCCGGCGTCGTTTCTCATTAGCCGGCAAAGCTTGAAAGAAAAGAGAAGAAAAAGCGGAGATTGATTCTTTCAAGAAGGCTGAGTGCAGACCCTTTGCTTCGTTCATCGAATGGAGACCTCAGACCTGTGACTTGAACGCCAGCTCGTTGTGCAAGGATAAAAGAGGCCCTAGGAAGGGTGCGAGGGTTAAAAACGGCCTTTCAATACGAAAGGGAAGTAACTTAGGTGTCCGTTCACACTATTCACTAGCGAGGAACTCTCGTGAAATATAAACCACGCAATAGATAATTATCTCTACACATTGAAAGCAGGTTAAACATCAATTTATTCCACCCAAATTTCGTTTGGATAAAAATGCATTCGAGTTATAAAAGTATAAAATTAATATTATTACTCAATTGATTTTATCAAAACGTCAAATTCATCCTTTTGGCACAAATACAACGATATTGTAATGTACAGAATATATCCATATTTAGAAGTGATCCAGTGTTCCACCAACACTTCGCTTTTCTAAATGCATATACTAAACCAAATCTTTATTATCTTATAATAACTCATCTTTGATGCTTCTTAATTACGCCTTTATAAGTTTACCATTTTAATTAAAGAGATGTGCAATATTCGAAAAAGTATTGTAAATACAATTTTACGAAAATCTCTAGATGGATTAATTAAATTAATATTATTAAATTAATAAATCATTTCCTTAAAAATTTAATTTTTTTTAATAACTTCTTCGTTATTAAACAATATATGTATTATTGTTACATAATATTATACATGTAATATTATACATATATAATATTATACATGTACATTCAGATTATTTTATAAACGTTAAATCCGGAAAAATTTATTCTTACGAATTCTTACGATTATTCTCTCTTCTATTCTGGTGACCGTTCACTTTTGCGCACTCGAATGGCTGCGCAAATATATTTCATATAGTGTATAGAAACAAAACGACATCGGTACAATTAAGAAATATGTTACAATGTAATATCTATTGCGTAAGACAAAAATAGAGTTTCATGCCTCGTGAAATAAATTTCCGTGCAGTGTGGCTTGTACGCCATGCACGTCGTGCCTTCTTGTGCCGTTACCTTCGTACGTGTCGAAGAAATCGTACAAAACCAATGATCTCAACTCCTTATGGATAGAGAAAACGACTTAACCAATATCTTCAAAGGATATCTTTATCACTATGATAGCATCTCATAAACGTTCAGACTAATGTCTCGATTATGTAATGTATGCGAAAATCGAATTCAAGCGATCAATCGTGTCTTTCAATAAAATTAAATAATTATTATTAATTTAGAAATAGAACTAAAAAAGTTTAATAGCTGTATTTAATCTAAGACACTGAATGTATGTAAATATCGAAAAATCAACAAAAGAAATTCAAAGGAAATTCTACCAAACAAAAATGTTGTGGCCAACATAAAATTTATTATTTAAATAGATAATTGAAAAATGATCAAAAACTGTAACTTTTCTAAATTTTCAAGAAACGATATATGTATCCAGAGTTAGAAAATTAATGACAGACAATGCAACCATAATTTATCTCGTTCGCGAGTTTAACATTATTTATTGTTGATGAAGCTTTATGCGTTTCGTATCCCTGTTCGCCAATAAACTTTGGTATCCTCGTCGCGCATTGGAGAAACGAGAAACGGAAGATAGTGGCAACGATGGCGACGACGGTAGTGGTTTTCCGTGGATCGATGACGGTGACCCGACAAGGAAGACTCCAGAGGAAAATGAAACGCTACGATAAGGGCGTAAGATCCGGAGAAAGGAGAAGCACAAGGCACGAATAAAGAATGTAAAGCGCTGCGTGTCAAGTCAACGTTTGCCGTCTACGTGACGTTAGATCGAATCGCGAATGTATAGAATATTCGTAGATTTCCAACTTTTCTTTTTGTTCCTTATACGAACTTTTTGAACAATTCTGCACGAGTTATTCCCTACAGATTTTTGACAAAGTATAACTTTCTCGTTAAACTAACAGAAACGTGCAAATACAAAAGATATATGCGCTTTTCATAAAAATCAAATCTAACAAAAGAAAAAAAGAACAAATAGAAAGAGGAAGAAAATAATAAATATCTTCTTATATATCATAATGCGAAAAATAGTTCCAAGGATCGAATTATGAATATAATTTAATAATAAATTTTTCGCACGGATTTTATTTTTCTTGATTTGTAGGAAACGTATCGCACTCTTACAGCAACATATAGGTATAATACACATATAAAGCTATCTATTTAAAATTCTACAAATGTAAAATACATTTAATATTAAATAAAGAAAGCGTTTTTTTCGCTTAAATCCATTTGTATTCTTAATTATGTAAAACTTTGTTAACGTCTGTTTTATCTCTCGTGAGCCTTACAAATACCTCGATGTTTGCATAAAAGGGTCAGTCCTTGATTCGAAAAAATTCGTAATTGAGAAAGTGTGTACCTAGTTACGTTTTGCATATACATGCCAGCACGTATCGGGATATCGAGTGGGTCGACAGATAGATCCAGGTATACGAAAGGCATACGCGCGCGAGAAAACGTGTCTGCTCAAGGTCGACAGGATGATCTCGCTTCGTGAAAAAGGATCATTTCGAATTCCTAACACGCTGTCTCATATCCGTGGATTGTCGAAATTGCCATCCCGACGTCGCATCTCGTTCGTTTTACCCGTCTCTCCGGTAATTATAAATAGTATTTTAAATTGCTCGACATTAAGCTTCTATTGAAAATTTTGCTTCATTCATTCGCGTCATATTCACAACATGCAACATCAGTCTGCCCGATTTTCCCGCAATGTTTTAAAATGCCCCATTAATAATCGGTTGCAAGGGATGATCTGATATAATTCGATATATGGAAATATTCTATCATTACCCTTTTGATATTCGATATTTGCACCGAAACTTTTTTTGAAACCGAAAGTTTCTTTGAGTTTCCGTATCGTAACATATCGGATCTAAAACTGATATCAAATAATTCAATACAAAGGCTTTGTTTCCAAAATTCACTATCAGCTTATCAGCAGTCAGCACTGAAAGGCTACATTTGATATTACGTGCACTAAGCTTTTCAGCAGTGGCAGCGAATTTTGAAATATACAGCCAAAGAAGAAGTAGAACTAGAAAAGCGACAACTAGAGATATGCGGAGGAGCACAGACTTTTGATATTTCGTATCGAATCATTTCCAATCAATATATCGCCGTATTGACATTGCATATCCATATCAATACGAAATATAGATATAAAATATCAAAATGTGCTCTTTCGCACATTTCTTGCAAATGATAACTATTTAAAACAAATATCAGTCTTATACGATACTATTTTAATACACATAATATACTTATATAAAGAGAATATTATAATTCATATAATAATCCCTGCTTTATATAGATATATGTATGTTACGTAACTTCCGAGTTATGACGTAATTTACATCGATAAGCCGAAAGAGAGAGAGAGAGAGAGAAAGAGAGAGAAGGCAGGAAAAAAGTAAAGAGAAAACGCTTTAAATTTTTCCCTCGATGTTCCAGCAAATAAACGAGTTCATTACAGCCAGTCTTATTAACTGCATGTACGAAGCGAGTAAATACCTGCAGGCAATAAATAAAACAAAGAAGAGCTTCTTCCAGAGAGGCCTCCGTGTAAGGGATTACCTCCATGGCAGGCGTGCACGTATGGCTGCAATTATCGTTACCCTTAATCGAATTCAGCACGTACCATTCTATGTCAATCGTATTGACAGCTCAGCTGCTCAGGAATACGACGAGAGTTTCTGCGGGAGGTACAAATACAATATGTATAACAACGACACAAATTCGAGCAAATTAATTACGCTTAGAAATACAAGAGACGAACGGGATAATGAACACACACTCGATAACTTATAATTATATATAGTGGTATAATTTCGAGTTTCTGGCGAAAGCGGCTTTCGCGGCGACTTAGGCTAATGCGGCACTTTTGGAGATTATTAAAATAAACTGCATGCGCTAAGAGCCAGAGAATCGACGGAAGAAGTTTTAATTAACCGCACAGTCCTGCGCTCGTATATGGAAGTAACTCATCCTTGAACTTGGAAGTATCTGTAACTTTTAATTTTCTACATGTTCAAAATTATTTAGCAAGTACGTGCAGAGGAAAAAATGCAAGGAAGATTTTCTGCATATTGCATATACACGAATACAGAATTTTTCTCTCTCTTTCACTTCAGCCTTCTCTAATAAATATGAAAGATCAATCATTTTTACTTTATCTTACTCCATATTATTAAATTATTTATTAAATATTTATTGAATCTTTTACATTGAGTGTTGCCAAGATATTATAGTATAGTTCAGTTTTGAGTAAAACTAGTAACATCTCAATTAAGCTTAAAATTACACATTAAAGTCACTTGAAATGTAACTTTAAACGTGTAATTTTAACATTTATTTAGTTTCTGAAACTCAATATATATCGGAACATTTAAAAATGTCAGTATCAATAATTGCTAAATCCTTTAATAAACATTGAAACAATCGATTCTCTCCTTTGTTTTGCTTTCCGTTATCTATTATTGAAAAAATTCTAGAGTAACCATCATTGTCTCGAAAAGAAATATAGAATTTCTAAGCATTATAACATCCTTAAAACTTAGAAATTCAAGCAAATGTAGCGAATGCTCATACGCAAACATGCTATATTTTCTCAAGACGCCTGGCACGTTTTGAACACACATTGCAGACGCGAGGATGCCTTTTCATTAAAGTGCATAATCTTCAGGCTGACAGACAGTCTCTAGAGATACAACCAGGCAACATGCAAAATCCGGCTTACATATCTGTCGTACATGTCGTAGGAAAGGAGAGGAGAGACGAGCGGCATGTGCTCGTTAGTACTTCCAGAATATCCGGATATTAGTGGATCGTATTGCTCATTAAATTCGAGGGCCTATCCAATTTATCATGCGCTACAAATCAAAATGGTAATTTGCGAGAATAATTTTCTCTTCATGAGAAGCGCGTAAATTCTCGCGTCAGTTTACACATTAATTAATATAGCAATTAACTTATTTTTGTGTGTGTGTGTATATATATATATATATATATATATATATATATGTGTGTGCGTATGTATGAGATTATGTTATAACAATATTATAGAATATTTCTCTTTGATAAGTTTGAAATACTTACATTTTTCTGTTAATTAAGTTATCACCTTCTACAATTTCCAATTGTATATATATTTATAGTCAAATATTACATATTTTTTATTTAAAAATAACATTCCATTCTCTCTCTCTCTCTTTCTTCTCTCTCTTTTTCTCTCTTTCTCTTAAGGACTATTTGAAATTAAATAAAAATTACGGTATGCTGTTTATTAGCATTAGGTTTAATTTATAAATAATTAAATTTTGTACAGTTTAATTAATAATTGGACGAGTTATTTTGATAAGAAAAGTATCAAAACATCTATAAGAAGATATTTTTTATAAATATACAAAATTTTCTGTCAAAGTATATAAAGCTTCGCAAGTGTTTGAGATCTTAAGATTGATAAAAACATAAAGAGATAACTCAATCTAAAAAAATTTAATTACATTGTGTTCTTTAACATTTATGCGTAATAAATTGTTTACTACCACATTTTGAAACGAGTGATCTTGAAACTTTTAAATTAAAACAGCCTATATGCGTACGAAGAATCAATATAAAAATGACTTCCTTAGCAAGTCGATAGAACATAAGCGAACATCATCCCACCTGTGTGTCACGGCAGAAATCCGCTTCTCGTTCTATAGAAAGCGAGCGAGCTGTTTCTGGAATACTATGTTTGCTTTAATCCCATCCTCCCCCCACACATACAACTTGGATGTGGTATATAAAAGCCTTTTATCTATCGTAACTCTCGAACCATATAACATGTGCGACCACGAAACCCCGCATGACCGTGTTTGTACAAGAGAACACAGAAAATCAACACAAGTTAATCAGGTTGGCCAGACCGAACACGCAAAAGCTCCAAGAGATGAAAAAACGATGAGGAATTGTCTCCTTTATAATAATAATTATTATCCCTTCATCAAATACGATATCCTTCTATCTATAATCTCTGTATTTCATTTACCTCCAAAATATTTCGTGATCTGACAATGATCAACGACAATGCATGTCAAAAGAATTATATTTGATTAGGAAAAATTAAGATATATATCATAAAAGAGATTTTTTGCGGGAAAAACTGTTCAATGTTTCGCAATTTAATAATTCTGTGTCGCACGAAAATATTTTCATAAATATTTTCCTTTTTTAATAATTCTATATTATTGTGATATATATGACATATCTAATAATTTTTGTACAGTTTATTCATCGAGATAAAGTTTCTCGGCACTGTGTTATTTCCGAAAACTGGCAACCGTGCTTTAACAATGAGAAATCTGGACGTGGGATGTATAACACAGCACATCGAAGGATGACAAATACGATATGTGGAGTACTTTGCGTGACAATCTGACGGCAGGGAAATGCAATAGCACGCCTATATTGTGAGACGTGCTACGCATAGCAGACGGACGGTGTCGCAGTGCGTTCTCCAACCGAGAACGCAGATCGGTTGAGGGTAAAAGAGGAGAAGGGCAGAGAATGGCAGGCGTTGTGTCGAGGCGGTCACAGCCGGCGCGGACTAATGTGTTTACAGATACGCCAATTGTAAACGAAACCGCAATGAGAGCTCGCTTCCACCTGCAGCCCATCAGCCTACCCTGCGCTGGCTCCTTCATTGCATCTCGCTGACGATACGGTTGGCATACACTGAACGTTCCCACTCTGTTAAGCTTCCGTTAAGCCCACCCTCTCGCACTTCGCCGCCGAATTCTTCCACTCGAGCAAGAGATGCACGTTTCGCCCAAAACAAATTTATATGCGCCAGAGCCGGCCATTATTCTCGACTTGGATCGAGCAGCGCGCGAATAAACTTCCCCGCGCGTCTATTTACGGCGACCTCGATCTCTTTCACTGTGAGGTGAGATCCTCGTCTCTCGTTGACAGCTATCGTCGATTACTCCAAGGGATTTGACGTGACCTATTTCACCAGACCCTTCGTAATAAATTCTTCCTCGTAGCAAATTCTTCGTAATAAATTCTTCGTTGAGCATCACGAACCGCTTTTGTTAAACAATTAGCGCGTTCACTGCTATTGTATATTAAATTGTTTCCGAAAGAGAGAAGAGCGCGAGGATTAACCAAACGGAAATGAAATCCCTCCCTTCCTCCTCCTATCGTGCAGCTTTTTTCATCGTCGTTGTATTTTCGTCGTCGCGGAACCGTTGACGAGGCATTTCGTGTGGAAATGGATCTCGTTGGAGCAGCACGTTTCAATAGTTTTAATGCCAGTTGCAGCTGCTAACTTGTACAATGCCCTGGGACAGCGGCTGAGAGAGCACTCACTTTGGCACAAACGACTCGGCCACAAGTGCAACTTTTCTCTTGAATTTAATTCCAGTTGCTCGACGACTACCACCGAACACGTCAAATATCGAAGGATTTCAGCATCCTTTTATACAATTATTTGTAGACAATAGGGAGTTTTTGCAATACCGCTTATCCAGATGCGATAAACGCTAACGTCACGTTATCTTTTTCTTAACAATTACACCCCAAAAAAAAAATTCCATTTGCCATTTAGCAGTTCCGTGTTAACGTCAGAGGGTTTTCCATTTATATACGACCTCAAAAGGATACTCTACAAAGTAAAGGAATTTCGTACAACCATAAAGAGCTTAAAATTAAGGGAAAGGATTTAGAATTGCAATCCTCTCAATGCTAGAAAAACGTCTTGCATGTACTGACATGCACGTGCCATACTACAGTAGCACGTAAATGACAAACTTCTCTTAATAAATAATCGTGCCACTAGTATTTTGTATATCCTCTTATTTTAAAAGGCTATTCGAGTTATTATAATAAAATTTTCTTAGAGAAATTTATTTTTGATCATAGTTCATGTGTGCTCATTTTTATAGATGAATATATTAGGTGTTGGAATTAATTCGTAGCGTTTTACAAGTGATGGGAAGTACTTTCATTAATGTATTTTTTAATGCTCATGTGAAATAAATAACATTCTTTCATTAAAAAACGCTACGAATTAATTCCAACACCTAATAATACACGTATGTTATAAATACGCGCTTAATTCATGTAAGATTTTTTGTTTAGAAGAACTGCTAAGAGGAATTCTCCGCTTATCGGCAGAATATATATTTTTTAGTATAATTAAGAAAAGGATAATGTGACTTTAGCGTTCATCTGGATTCACGTCGTTGCAAAAACTCTCTAATAATGAACGACTAGAATTTGTGTCAGGTTAACCTTATATGTTATATAAGGATCTGATTTGGTTGACATAAGGTAATTCTAAATAAAGTACATCTAACAAGGTGTTTCTCATCAGGTTTGAATATGATTGATCTTTGTAAGGTTGTATGTTATAAAGATCTGGTTTGGTTGACCTAAGTTAACCTTGAGTAAAATATACTTAAGAAAATCCTCATCAGGTTTGAGTATGATTTTTGTAAGATTGTATGTTTTAAGGACTTGGTTTGGTTGACCTAAAATGATCCTGAAGAAGATTTTCGTTAGGTTTGAGTATGGTTGACCTCGTTTCTAATACGCAGCCATGTCACGAGATGAACGAGTTACTCGTAAGAAGAAAACGTCCACAAGAAGTTCTACAAGAAGGCATATGCAAGTCGATTTGAATAATCTCCTAGAGAAAAAGTTTCTTCAGAATATGCCACCTGGACCTCTGAAAAATATATTTTTTGCTTCTTTTGGAATGTGATGCTAAATTAATAACATTTGAATAATTCCCGACTTAGAAATTTATCCAGTGATTTTAGCAGGTCCTAGCTAGGTTGATCTTATTTCATTATCAGGTCCTCATCAGAATCCGATGAGGCTATCTGGATGGGGAAGACTACTGTGCTGCGTTACATGACTGATCAGGTCCCGATGGACTTACCTTATCAGGACCTGATAACGAAATAAGATCAATCTGATTAGGACCTGCTAAATTCCTTGGATAAATTTCTAATCGGGACGACGCTTCAACAAACAGCACAGTAAAAGAGGTTAGAAATAATTTTATTGAAAACGGTCAAGTTCGACTGCGATGTCGACCGAGTACCATTCCGGCAATTTGAAAAGAACAAAGCTTCTTTGCGATCCGATATGGTCGAAAATCCTTCTGTGTTCGCAGGGATTTGACAGAGGCTGGCGTCGAGAATGTGGAAAATGCAATCCCTAGAAATTCTAATTAGAATCCGGCACGCGTGGTACATAGTCGGTCTCGTTACATCGCGTATTTGAAGAGAACGAACCGAAGTTTCAATTTCACTCTCCAACTCGCCTCGTTCGACATCGTCGTTGTGTTACGAGAGCAGTTTCAAACTCATTCACCATAGTTCACTGAGTACGATTCGCGAACGTTTTCTTTGAAAAACCGATCTACGAAGACGATGAATTGACAAAGAAGAACAATATCGTTACACTTTAACACGACGAATCACTTCTTCATTAAACAAGAAGATAATAATCACTTTCAACAGTGCAAACAGACATTTGAACAATTCTTCGTCATTTAATAATAATGAATTAAAAAATGACGAATAATCAAATTTGGATTTTTAACGAAAAGTATGAGCTTTGTTAATTTCTGATGACATCTTTCTGATGACGTCAACGTTGACTCTTAATTCTTGAAAGCAGTACAATGACACATTGGGGGCCGGGTAAAATTTTACGTTATCTCATGCATGTATATATTCTCTGGATACACGAAATCTCACTCTCAGAACACCAAATGGAAATCAACGAAGCGCAAGTAGGTAGACGACGAAATTTTCACGTCCGCGCGTAACAGCGTCTGGGTCCGGACGCCGCAAGTAATACGTTCTAATTTCTTCATAGCGGGTGCAGTATTTTCTGTTTACGCCGACTGCTTCTACGCGATGTGCAGCAAAATCGATATGTTCATGCCACTCCCTAGCAAAATACGGAGTCGGAATATCCCTCCGGTGCAGCGACGACACGTCACGTTGCGTTCATGCGATCGCGCTAAATGCAATCTGCCAACAATGAGGTATAACAGTACGCACCAGCGTAAACTAACAGCACGTATTATAACAAAAGGATCAGATTTTAGATTTGTATGCGATTATAAAAACATGCTTTATAATGAAATATATGGATCACGATTATTATTATTTTATTTATCTAAACAGTGTGTTGCTAAAGTCTTGTTCTTTCTCGCCTTTCCTATCTTTTTAATTTAAAAAAAAACTATCATGAATTCTTGATGTTTAAAAAAAAATATTATAGGAAAGTATTTTATATATATATATATATATATATATATATTGTGTGTATGTGTGTGTGTGTGTGTGTGTGTGTGTGTGTATTGAGTAGTTAAAAATAGTAGTTTACAATTTTCTCTTTCGTTTACTATCTATACAACCATAAAACAAACGCAATAATGAAAAAGAGTTATACGATATGCGACAAAAATCATAATCTGCAAGTAAACGGTTTAATTTTAAAATCCTATTGCATCAAGCAACGAGTATTAAGCAACAATCGTAAACATCTGTTAATTAATAATTACGAACAGAATTTGTCGGTCGCGCGCAATTCATTGCGATTGGACGAGTAAGGTTTGCTCCGATTTGGAGCGTATGCGTTATTGATCCAAACGCGAGTATATGGGACGTTCTCTTTGACATACGCTATGTAGATGTAAAACTACATTCACGTTTCCTCCGCGTTTAATAACGCAAAACACGATCTCTGAAAACATTATGGCTAGATGGGAAGATAGAGATAGATGATCTCTCGTTACTGCAAACATCTGAGCAAAATGCATTCGCTAAAAAGATAAAATTATCGACATGCTTGCTTTTTGTACATTTATAAATATGTCATAACGCAAATGTTTAACCTATTTTCCTTGTGTCTCTCGATATTTCAATAAAGATCTAATTTAGCAAATAATATATCATCGATGCAACGCTGATTCAATCAATCGATAAGACAACAGTATTTTATTGGCTATGATGTCGAATAAAATAAAATAAGCTTATAAACAATTATGACAAATTCACTTTGATGCCTTCATCTCAAAATAAATTGATCATTCATATAATTAATATATATTTGCGTAATTCGTGCAACATTAATTACTATTGTATTAATTTAATCGAAAAATTCATACGAAGTAAATCTGCATTGTCATTATTTGGATACGTAATACTTATGATAACGTATTTTAATCTCTTGCATAACTACTCAACACAATAAACTAAACATGAATAAAAAATTTTATTGCTTCACTGAGAAACAAATATATATATCCTAAATTTCAATAAATATTTATTTGAATAATACCAATTAAATATTTATTAAATATAAAAATATATTTATTTGATAGAAGAAACATTAATTTAATTTAACAATCATTTATTTTTATTAAACAAATATTTATTTATTGTAAGTAAATGTTTGGTTGGCAGTATTCAAATAAATATTTATTTAAATTTAAGTTATTTTTTCTCAGTGTAAAAATAGCTATACAATGAATATAAATAATAAAAAGACTCTCGGGACTGTCTAATACTTAATGAAATAACAAGCTTTAGTTCCACTACCACGGAAATCTCATATTTACCAAGCATTTTCTTAAGACTAGGGAATCGTGAATTATCGTTTACCAAAGCGCGGTATTAACTCCGCTATATGGGAAAGAATACCACTCCAATTTACGATATTGACACTGAAATTATCTTCTATGGAAGAAATTGTTACAAATGTTTTTTTTTTCTAAAAAGTTCAATTGAAAGAAATATTAATGCTTAGACGAGAAATTGGATTACTGTAAATAAATAGTAATAAATAAATATTATAATTCTCTTTAATTAATATAATAATATATGTACTGATATCAGTGGAATATTTTCTAGAAAAAGAGAGAAGATGAGATTTCAATAAGTTGTTTTTAGAAAAACAAAAAAATGCAAAAATATATTCCTAATTAATTACGTTAAGTCATATTTTATACACAAACGTGAACCGTCATCGTCAGTCACGCCAATAAATCGATGTTGTCGTGATAAAATTCCACGGCGCTCGTCATCTTCAATCGATCATAGTCACGATTAGTGCTCATTACGCACAATTTCGCACGGACACGGTATAAAGAGAAACGATTAATGATAAGCCGTGCGGGCGATGTAGTAGCGTTCATCGTCGCGGCGAGTTTCAGACGTTCAAATAATCGTACGCCATGCTGCAAACACAGACACCACCGCTTGACGCGGCCAACGCAGCACAACAGTTACGAGTAAACGGCGAAAACGACCGTCCGTTTTGTCACAGGAGACAAACGGGCAAGAGGAAAAGCGCGAACGGAGCGAGCTAGCACGCGGAGCTACGTCGTCGGAATAACGATGTCGAGATTGTGTCGAGCGATGAGCGTCCCAGGGTTTTTGCAGCTTGTCGTTATCGCGACGCGAGTTGAACATCAACGCTTTCGTTTTAACTCGATCGATCGACGTGCGTGTAATGAGATTACAACAGTACGCGCCGTTACAAGGCAACAAAAGATCTCAATCTCAAACTACCGACTGCCGATCCGATTATCCGGACGTTAACCGAGAAAAGCGGATAATTTTTCTTTAACGTTAGAATTAAAAAAAAATCATCACATTCTGTTGCAATATACCTAACAAAAAAAAAACAAAAATATTAAACTTATGAAATACTTATAATAAAATAGATCTGTTATTAATAAAAAAAAGTAATACTGCACTACTAAGAGAGAAAATGTAATAGATTTTAATAAATAATTATTTGAATAGTACTGATGTAACATATATGGAAAATAAATATTTGCTAAATAAAATGTAATAATAATTGCTCGTTAAATTGAATTAATAGTTCTTGTACCAAATAAATATATTTATATTTAGTAAATATTCAGACAAATATTTATTAAACAATATTAAGTATCTTTATAAATATATTTTTCGCAATAAATTTTTATATAAGTATACCATATATATATATATATACACACATGGTATACTTATATAGTAATTCAAGTTTGAATTATTTGAGCAATGAAGATCCAGCTTCGACCGTTATAGGTATTTTAATTTCTAGTAAATATTTATTAAAATTTAATACATTTTTCTCTCAGTGCATGAATATTGTAATCATTTATACGTAATATATTTATGAATCAGGCTACGACATGAGTTACGTCAGTACGTATACGAAGCAAACTTCTTTTTAAATCGTATTTCATTTATTCTTCCAGCATTTGCATTTCATATATCATCTAAATGATAAATATGAGAGAGAAAGAGAAAGAGAAAACAAGTAGTATTGATAAAGATTTTGCTCCTAGCGTTTATCGTGTCATTGCATAACTCTTCGTGACATGAACATTCATGGTTCCGCGTGAAAAATGAGGTGAAGACACGGGTCATAGACATCGGATCCGTAAAAGAAGAAATCGTATATTGCGACCTACAATTCGTACCTTCTGTTCTACCAACAAGGTGTAAAGAATAGCGCGAGCGTGCTTTCTCGAATTTATTTTATCTCTTGAATTTATTTCGTGCTTGTAAGAGGACGCAAACAGCAACCGCTCAACCTCTAGACATCTTACTTCCCACTGGAGAAAAAAGTGTTTCACCACTCCTGAAAACATGGCGATCTCACGGAAGGAATATCGAACGACATCACCGAAGACAGCCATTGCCAAAACTCTTGGAGCAAACAGACCCTCGAGGAAATGGTAGAAGTTTGGAAATACGTAGCAAGTTGATTTTGATTCACAATTTATCGAGTGAAAGAAGAACGAGAAAATCCGACGTGTCTTCTTCAATTTTCTCGTATTATGTCATCTACCGGAAAAAAAATTATATTTCTTTTCCTTTTAAATGTTACCGTCTTCAAAATATTTTCGCATGAATTGTAAGACGAAAGTTTATGTCAGTAACTTCGAAATAAAATTTGAAAAATATAATCTAGAGCAAAGCGAACAACCGTTATTACATGTCAGATTTTTAGTAAATATTCTTCTCATAATTATAAAAATTCTCCCGTAATGCGATTTTGAGTAATTATTCGTACCCCAAATGTTAGCGTCAAATATCTTATTCAAATTATACGTTTTTCTGATTTTATTATTTAATTTAACACGTAAGTCGTAATGCGAAAATGCAGAAATTAGATAATCCCATTTAATTGCAAAATATACATGGAAAAAATCGTAGTATTATTCATGAAGAATAATATTGCGATTCGTATTTGCATCCATTACATCCTTTACTCATAATTTTTCGTGATTACGCTACCTTCTAATGAGTGGAATTGTTAATTTGTAATATTATTATTTAAACAAAACTGCTGCGATGTGTGCTAACAACATACTCAAATTAAACTTGGATATGTTTGCACGCGCGTATCTCGCGTGGCCAGAGAGTTACGTGAAACACAATTCCTTGTACCACATAAATAGGATGTATAGGCCGAGTAATCTAATTAATTAGATACGATATGTGTAACAATGTCACATTTCATACAAATGTTCTCTCGGTTTTAGTTACATACATTGCGTAACGCACGTAACTACCGAAATGTACTCCCGTTACATCTGCATGTATTCTTGAATCTACCAGAAAATTGAAGTTACTTTTTATATCAGAGCAAAATCTCCTTTATAATGGCAATATCCCTCCGCAAACCACAGGTGGAAAATTAACATGAATCATATGTGAATATATCTTATACCCCATGCTATACTTTGCCATAAATATACTATAATTTAGTATAATTGGTAACAACGCACTCTCTAGTTGCACCGGCAACATGCGGTATTTTTTAAAAATTTATAGAAATTCCTTGTTGGAGTGTCACACCCCACCTGGTTCGCGGAGATATAGGGTGGTGTCCATAGACGTTGCTCAAAATTCGAGATGGTCTTAAATTAGTGCTTAAGATGTTATGAACCAATTAGAAAACCATATTATAATAGCATCTTAAGACATTACTTGAGAGACGATCTTGAAATTGAGAATGGACTATAGATACTGGCCTTAGTATGTCATTGTAAAGAGAGTACGATGCGACAATAGAAACTATCGTTAATATTTATGTGTTACAAGAACACAATTGAGACTATACTTGCGTCGTATTGAACTTCGTCAGATATAGAATTATATTCTTAGCACGCATGTAGATTCTCATCGATTGTTGATTATTAAACGGAAATAGCGTTTTGGACCTGTTTTCATATCATGAATTTATTTACAAACGCGAGAATAATGAAGATATCGGATGAAGTGTGTGCGCATTTCATAAAAATATATATAAAAGTATATAATATATATTGTAAAATATATATTATATTTAGATATACATTTATATTATTCTATCGTCTAATGTCTTTCAATCCTCTTTCTCTTACTCTCAGATTTTTTCATTAAATTCTCACAACACTCCCATTCGCGAAAATACGGTTAATTATGGTCGCATGCACTTTAATTCAGATGATGGCCGGATGTTTTAACTCTTACAATGCGCATTTTGCTCCAGCGTGACAAAACAGTAACATGAAAAACAATTCCATTAAGCTGCGATATGCTATTTCTTCATTATAGCTCATTGAGACAGACTATTTTCAGCTAGTTGAAATTACGTCAAACTCATACTGATATGAATGATACAATGAATAAAGTCAATTTAATAGCTCAAAATACAACAAATAATCAAAAATGAGTGTTGCATATTTAATACATTCCAAACACATGAAATCCCCAAAATACGCAAAATGTAATAAAAATATATACGAGTTTCTATTGACTTATTCAATAATTAGTCTATATTATTCCGTGCTGTGTATAGCAAAATATTTTTAGATCGACGAAAAGCGTAATGCAAGATATATCTACATTTAAATAATCGATAAAGTATCCATCAAATATATCTAGAATTATCACAATAAATACTAAAACGAGAAAATTCGTAATTTTCATTCTCCCCTTTTTTTAATAAATTTATTTTTTTTCTGTTTCTCAATCCTTTTGTGATATTGAAAGAAACCTGTGCCTCCTATTCTCTCTTCTATATCCATGTTGGTGTGCGGAATGATTCTGACTTTTATTCTGTTCTGACACTTCTGAATTGTCTGGGTTAATCTCTTTAGATAGTCTCTTGTCTCTCTCCAATTTTTAAGTCTCTTCTTGCCCTTTTTTCAGAACTTCTATCCAGAACTTCTATCCATTTTAGTATCTAATGGAGTCACAGGATTATTTCTTGATGAGAGTTTCCCCTACAATTTTAATTCCTATACCCCAAAAAAATAAATTGAGCGAAATAATGTTTCGACGAACAACCGATGTACTTCGATATGAAGTTTACATGGCATTAATGGCCAAAGTTAATCAATTCCGCTGATTGATAATCGCTAATTGTTCGCAGGAAACATTTTGTATTTCGAACGCGACGATATGCGGCTCACGATGCTACCTGCTCGTTTGAACTGTGCGAATGATAGTATGATCTTGTATAAACACACGCTGTACGCCGCAATAACAAATAATAAGGCCAAGCGCCAATAGTATTATAGACATATCGTCTCGAAATATTCAACACTTTATAAAATACAACCTATATATATATTTTATATTTTTTGCTTGAGCAAATATCGCAAATTAATATTACAAAATTATCATCCAATATTATCTTTCAGAATATGACATACAATATGTCGTAATAAAGAATAGTATTTTACAACTCTTAATTTTAATGCTTTAAAATGTTATTCATTTCAAGTTATGTTTTTTATATTATAAAATAATATTTCTTGTCTTACTCTATTTCTATTCTCTTTTCCAAAGTAATAAAATTAAAAAAAAACTATTATGTAATGTAACTATAATATACACGTCTGACTTTTTCTCCAGAATTATTATTTCATGAAAAATTATAAAATTCAAGTTATATTTTAAGATAAATTTCACGTAAATTCTTTATAATTAAATCATGGCTGCAAATATAATGTAACAAAAACCAACCTGACATTAATTTAAATTATATTAAATTATATTATTTATATTATTTAAATTAAATTATATTTAAATTATATTTTACTAAAAGAGATATAATTTAAAAATTAAGTTTCCCAAAAAATATTTTCAACTTGAGAAAAAATTATTGATCGATCGAATAATATTAGCAAAAAGAATAAATTTTTAATATAATTATATGTCATTTTTTCATTTTCATTTCATAACACTTAAAAAAATAATCTTTTTTTAAACTGTAATGATTTTAATTTTTTTAAAATAATTTTTTTAAAATAAAATTAGTTCACTTTTGATAATTGGCAGGATATTTAATGTATCTAACTCATTCATGGTAGTAACTTGAAAATTACATTTTTTGAGTTGTTATTTTTAAGGGAGCGATATAGGTACTTAAATTTTTCTTTGTTTATTCATTTTAATTTATTATAATTTATTATACATTTAATCTATTACTACTTTTTGTGCTTTACGCTCTTAATATTTGCAATATTTAGTAATTGTTTTTTTACGATTTATTGAAAAATAAATTTTATTAATATAGTATATGCGCTCAAAACAATATATTAATACTTTTATTGAAATCTTTGTTAAATTTTTCCGAAAAATAAATTTTTATCAATATATGCGGTTCAAAGCAATATATTAATGCTCTTACTGTTGCGAGAAATCGTCGTGCACAATACAAAATCGTGGTCGAATAAAATCAAAGGATCACGCGCGCGCTTACACCACGGATGAGAATTGAGAGGAGAGTCTGGATCTCGGTAGGAAGAAATCGCGGTAGCGGCACAGTTAAAAGCGATTGTCGGCGCTTATGATTCTTAATCAGCTTGCTATTGTCCGAAACGCTGCCGCCGCCAACACATGATCTCCATGATTTGGAGAGCCAATCCGGAAAGAAATCGAGGACCCGTGGCGGGTTCTAGCGCTGAATTCATTCGACCGATGATCAAGCCAAAGTGCGGATCGTGTACGAACGGTATCTGTCCAGACTACAGAATATTATTACGAGTCCATCTTAAGTGTGTGTGCGTGCGTGATCACAATTCAGGGTCTCCCCTAGGCGTCTTCGCGAATGGTCTGACCACGAATTTATCTATCGAGAAGACTCAGGGTGAATCGAAAGGCACCCCTAGGCGAGATCTCAGAACGATCCAGAGACTCGAGTTCCCCTAAGCGACATCGCTATCCGTTATAACATTCGTTATAACGCGTCAAATAGAAAACGTTAAAGAGCGCGAGAGTGAAAGTGTCATACAATCTGATAAACGTTAGTGAGAGCGATAGAGAAATCATCAATTGTAACTAATAAACGTTAATGAGATACGAAACACTAGTGGAGATATTAACGTTGTCTCTCTGATCTACAAGACATTTACTAAAATCTCTGGTAAATTCCCGAAGAATTTTTTGAACATTTATTTACATTTAAAACAGACACCTATATATTCAAAATAATGTCATGCTTGAAACCTGTTTTAAAACCTGTTGAATATGTTTGAAATAACAACCACGATAATTAATATTGCACAACACAAAAATAAAATATCATAATTTCATCAGAAATTCATATATCTAAGAGACGACATCTGACATCCAAGTTATACGAAGAGAAACATTGACGATGCATATCCCTCCCGTCAATGAGCAAACACATTGATCGTATATAAATCACGCAAGTTTCGGAATTATGATTTTGCGTTCTCGTGAGTCAAGTAAAGAGAACGGGAGAAGTCTCGTGGAGTTAAACTTGATCTTTCTCGCGCGCGAAGGCTCTCGCTAAATTTTCGAAGAGCTCATCGCGAAAGACGCCCGTCATGCTCACGAAGAAATATTAGCCCTTCATTTCACTGGCGGGGTACAAACGTACTTCACCGCACTCAATTATGCAAATATTTCTTGCGTAACATAATCGATGTTGCTGCGCCTCCATGTATTTTCAGTGCTGGTCCGCATCTCACTAGAAGGACACCACTGACAAGTACTTGTAAATAGATATCGTTCGTTTAGAGCATGTTTTTGTACCCCACATTTTCCTCATAATTTTCTTTCTCTATAGTTTTTGTCAACAAATCTTTATCATTAGTAAAACTGATTGGAAGACTGATTGAAATACAATTGAATTGTAGTTTAAGATTACTATTATTTGAAAAAAAGTTCTTTATCCTAAAGTTAACTATCGAAAATTAGAAGAAAATCTTTATTTTATTTCTTAAAGCTCTAAAAACTTTATTTTCTGTTATATTTGTAATAAATTATCTTTCAGCTTCAGAACGTTTAATTATTAGACCAAAAAAACATCAATTTAAAAAAATTTCATTTCAGTTAAAACTTTTATTAAAATTGGAGGACAAAACTACTCCGCGAGTAGTTGTGTAGGCCAGATTTTGTCAGTAAAGTTAAGGGTTAAAATCTATTTCTGGCGCCACTATTTGGTAAAGCAATAGAAAAAATATACAGAAAGCGTCGCAATAGGATGGAACGCCTTAAACGGGGAGGAAAAGCTGAAAGTTTCAGAAGCACGTACCGTCGCCATCGGTCTGCGGGGATGGTAACAAAAGAAGCATCGCATGAGAACGAGAGGAAAAGAACTCAACCGAATAGAGAAGAGGGGCTTACAAAAACGAAGGAGAAAGAGGGTAAGATAGAGCAGAATGGAGAGACCTAACCCATATCGGAGCAGGATGGTAGTAGTGGTAGCATAGTAGTAATAGTAGTAGTACTCGTCCTCGTTGTCGCCGGTCGTCGTTGAAGCGAAAGCGTCCGATGAAAAAGTCGTTCGTCGGCGCCCGCCAGTCTGGCCAATATTTTACTATCCAACAGCATCGTCCTGGTTCCGCCCGCTTCCAGTTCGTCTCGTTGCATCTTTCTCCCTCTCGCGCCAATATTATCCGCAGCTTCCTCCTCACTGGGCAAGAGAGGCGATGCGCGAGGAGGAAAAGAATCAAGAGTAAGAGCGAAAGAGATGGATCCAAAGAATAGTGACAAAATGGTTCACGACCGACGAATATGTTCCATCATCTGGATCGTACACACATCCAGGGAAACCGAACGATCCGCGCAACGTCATAATAAAATAAAAGGGGGAAATTTCTGCGGTTGCCGCCGCCTTAATCTTAACACGAAAGATAAGACTCGAGTCGCCGAGAAACGGAAACATCGCGACGCTTTATGCTCGAGGTTCAGCTACGTTCTCACGGAGAAATATTGATTTTTTTTCTATCGTGAGATCCCGAATTTTTCCGTGCTATGATTCGACGCTGAGACTCGGTAGATAAGGAACTACCACGTCCACGTATCTGATATATGTTACCGCGTTTATCGTCATTAAACCGGTGTGGGCAGTCGTTCTTTACGTGGAGAATTTACTCAAGCTTTACGATAAGATACATATTGCTTTCTCATGGTACAGCAGATTTTATCGATGTCAATATTATAAGTAGAACGGATCTTGATTTACGTAACAAACTCGAAGAGAGTTTCTGAACTGAAGGAAAGTATCGAAGGAAAATATCAATAGTTCCCGAGTTATGAGTGATTGAAACTGAAAAACTTGAACCGATTTATATTGAAACACAATAAGACAGCAAGAGCTTATTGTCTGTTTAACTCCAAATAAATTTTACTTTTCCAGAATGAACGTTGTCTCCGTTATAAATAATTGACTGGACAAAATGTGAGAAATTTATAATTTGCAACAAATAATAGGAATCCTTCCTTTTCCAAGAGAAATCGAAATACGTATAAGATAAACATATTCCAAATGATCTTTTATTAAAATGGAGAATTCTAAGAAAGTATTCGTTGATACAAATCTGTACAGTAAGTTAAAACAGAATAGAGGTGGAATGTAATTCAGGATAACGAGATTTACGACACACAACGTTGCATTATTCGAATTTACGTGTCAGTCATTGTTAATTAAGAGTAGTTAATTAAGAGCTCGGATAATGTCACGGTGCGGTAACCAGAAATTCCGGGGCGCTTTTCAACTTCGCGGCGGGTAAGCAAGATAAGATTTTCGTGCTTGGTGGGAAGCCTTGCGAGTAGGTACAGGAAATTTATCCGCGCGTAACTCGAAACTTTTTCTAAAATCAATTATATGGCGGAAAACTGCTTAAACAACGAAGACCTATCGAATCTCGACTTCAAGATCTTCTCCTTCATTTTGCCCGATCCGATTGTGGCACATATTCCCAGAATTGCGGAAATGTCACCTTCGCCTCTCGAAAGAGCGTCCTCTTCAAGAGGAAAATTTCCGAGGAAACTGCGTCGATTCCGCGGCACACGAGATTACAAAGATGGAACAAAACTTGCCTACAGTTTCTCGATCGTTTGGCGAGATCAAACCTGCAAGGTAGATCCCAAGGGATGATAAAGGTTACTGCATAGTGATAGCTCTTGGGATTAATTTTAGAATCGGTCACGCGGTTATTTTACTATGCTGTAGGTTTCATACAAATTACCTCAATCGTATATCTCAAAAGTAAAAAAGTAATAAGGCACAGCGAAACGGAAAATATAAGATCATAAAATTATTCTTTTCCGATGAAAAATACATTGTGATATTATGTACATTTATAACGGCAAAATTAAAAGAAAAAGGTATATAATTTAATACTATTTTAATAACGAGTGAAATTTTTGGAAGCATTTTCACAAGCGTTTGTATTCTATAATTATAAATAATATATAATATAATTACACACATTTTCGCGTTTCGTATATTTTATAAAACGTCGACATTACTGATATTATCGAATATTATATGCATATCAATATATAATTGCGATCTTCTAAAATATTGAATTGAAAAACATTTTTTATTAAAAATAACAAATGAATTATACGCTTGATCGCGCAAAATCTTTCAAAACATTATAAAATTGGAATAAACTAATATTATATAACGTCGATTTAGTAAAATTTCCGAAAAATTGGGCATGCACACTGTTAGATAAAAGAGTACTCGATTTTTTTTTATGACATTTTATTATTTTATTACCCTCCATGTGTCAATGTATTGTAAATCAATTCATTTCTGTGGTTGGAGTTTCAGAATAGATTAATTTTAAATCTCAAATTTAATATATTTTCTTGAGTTAAATTGCTTAACTCCATTGTTTTAGTGAAACTGATCAAAATAACATATCGGGTAGAAGTATGGCAACCTAGAAATGATTAAAAATAACTCAAACTGGATATTAATTTGACATTATGAATTTAACAGTGTACAAAACAAACGGTGCAATTTACGCAGACTCATCTGGGTCGAACTCGCAAAAAGTAGGATATAACTTGAAGAAACGCGAAATAGATGCGCAAACAGCCAATACGGTCAACCCCTTAAGCCAGTAATCGATATTCTCGACGATCAATGCTGCTCTCATACTGGGCCGTGGATTTGCCACGGTAGAAGAAGCCGCGTTTGGAAAATTGGAAAACTATCGGTTGCCTGACGGGGCGAATCACTACGAAGACAAAGGGCCGACGAAACTTGGGCTACGGAAAATGCCTTTGCCAATTTAGGGGTTGTCAAGCCCCTGAAGGACGGCGGCAAATAAAGCCGGATATGCGCCTGACACTTGGAAATTTCGAATGCCGTGAACGCGAGACGAGAGGCAAAATCCCTTTATGAACTTTCTAACGTGTTCGACGCATACTTTTATAAAATGCGGCGGGAGGTTGTAGTGCGGAAACAGCTGAAAATAGCCTGACTACGAAAAAGATTTTTCGCGACGATGAATTTGCCTTATATATAGATTATAAATCATCGATTATGAATGGTTATCACGAAAAATCGTGACTCGAAAAGTGTAACAGTAGTAATAAAAAATTTACTTAAAATCCCACAAGTTTCGTAAGTCATAATATAACAGGATTACAGTTATCTTAAATATTTTTTTGAACAATAATTACAAATATATAGAGAATATATTCCGATAAAAGAAATTAATGTAATATAAGATAAAAAAAACAGATGGTAAGTACTCCGAGCACGATGACAAAATTGATAATAATAACGTAATCTTATAAAAATCATTAGGTGGAAAGCAATTAACAATAATAAATGATAGGTTTCTGACTCATCAAATTTCAATATAAAAAATTCCAATGAGATACGTGAGATACGTCTCGTCATAAGCGATGAGTGTAGTTTCATTATATAGACTATTATAGATTTTCTATAATAAAGAATTTTAACATGATTGGGAAAATGGAATACTGAGTGAGATGCAAATCCATCTCGTTTTAGGAAAGAGAATAAATAAAGTTTTAAAAATTGCAATTTATTTTCTTTTAACTTTTACATAACGTAATTGTTCTTTTTAAAATCTTTTTAAAAAAAGATGTCTCAAAATGTATTTAACATAAAGTTCTAACTAAAAATCGAAGTTTAAAAAAAAATTGCAGAAAAATAATTTCAAAAGTTATGTAATTCAAATAACGAACGGCACTCACAAATTCGGCTTATTACAATTGATTAGAATAACACTATTAAATAACGTTATTGTAATATTTGAACAATGCTTAAAAACAATTAGGAAAAGTCGTCTTCCGACAAAACTATCGTGTCAAATCCGTTTTATTATATAAGTACGTGAAAAAAATTTACATCATTCACAGTGATTCATGATTAAAGCATCGCTATTACATCCCGGCAAAGACGCACTTTTGTCACAATGTCGTACTTGTACAAAAATAGATGTTTATGCAGCGCCTGTTCTCTTGCTTACAAGCCATAAACAATAAACTCACCGAGCGAAGGTATCACCGAGTGTACGATCGTAAGGCGAATGGATGTGACACGGTGAGAGTTGGCAAATGTTGCCTAGAGGTGTCAGTCGACATTCTCGACATTCCTACCACCTGCCGTGTTAGAGGCGATTTGCTTCACCTGTCTCTACTGCAGTGTACCGGTATGCAAACGGCGGTATTCCATAATCCACGATTCTGCGACATCAACCGATGAGATGCCGACATTCGGAAAAACGTAATAAAGGCGTCAGGTAAACTGACATTGATAAATAAAAACTTATAGAGCCGCTTATTAATTTAAAAAATGTCAGTGTTAAGGCGATGTTACGTGACGTTTCCTTTGGCAAAGAGAGGAAATACTCAAAGACGACAACCTGTATAAAAACGGAACAATCAGGCTCTATATATATATATATGTATGTGTGTGTGTATGTATGTAATCATTGAATGAATATTAAAAAAATGTAGCGCAATCTTTTAATCGAGCTCTCTCTCTCTGTCAAAAAATTATAAAATATCATGAAAAAAAGTATTATTTTATAACGTAAAATGTATTAATAATTATATACATGTCTCAAAAAGTATAAAAATATTTAATAAATATATACGATGTATACAAATATACATGTATATATTTTGATAATAAAATTTCTTTTCAGTTTTTATAGACTGCATGGCATTGCCATTACTAAGATTATATCGCATATTTCATCCACTACATTAACGTCGAAAATATTCTGTCGCCTGAACTTGTGCTTCAGTAAATATTGATGGAAAAACAACGAAAACGAGGAAACTCGCGAAGTAGTAGTTTCTACATCGCGGTAACTGCCGTTCGAGAAACTCGAGTGAATTTTGGTCGGAACGCGGTAAACTTGACTTGAAACCGGTCTAACCGAATTTTGAGTTAGGATTAACCCGATGCATTCGATTGGAAAATTATAGATACCACACGCGTTTCGAGAACGAACATCACGTACGGAAGTGATCGGGAAGCTAACTTTGGACATCGACGTTCTGCCGCGATTAGGGATACGGACAGACGATCGGGAAACCATCGAAATTGTCGCGGTCATCGCAAAGTTTCTCAATTATAGGAACGAGACGACTGTACCAAATATTTCCAGGGCAAATGGTGGAAATAAATTTAGTTGCAACGATCTTAACTTCGTGGCGTTAGCCACAGGCAGAATCTGCGAAACGAGAGAAAACGCCGCGAATTTATACGCGTGCGTTTGTCCCACATCACGTGATATCTGTCGAAGGGAAAATGGAAATTCCATGAGAATCCGATCGAAAATCACAACTTTACGTCGAAAACATTGCCTCGCGCTACGTTACATTGTGGAGAACTGTCAACGCGCGGTGAAAAGTGCAAGCTACAAACAACTGCGTTGTACTATCGACACCGCGCGGTGGTATAAAAAAAACATTTAAATCTCCCTCTCTTTCGCTCTCGATAAAATAAATTCTTTTGTCCCGCCCGTCGCCCAACCCGAGTCCTCGGATGCAGTCATATCGATACGCGGAACATCGATCGTGTTCAGGGAAAACTATATAGGTATGTATCGACGTGATTTATGCGACCGTACGATTTATGCTATGTACATTCCGTATTCTAAAATATAATTCTCTGCACAAACAGTTCGTGCACGGTATGAAAGATTACGATGTATTTCCATGTAAATTTAATTTAATCCGACATTTTTGTAGCAACGCTATCAACTCAATGCGCGACAAGCGCATACATATCAGATAAAATATGTAAAACATTTAGTAATATCTTAGTAATACTTGGTATCTTCCAAATTTTTGTTAATTTATAAAACGTGGAAGGTATATATATTCGTAAAATACGGAAGGTATAATTTTTCAAATATAAAAATTATATTCTTTCGTATTGCTTCGTTTAATCTTAGAATGTAATGACAAAGATTAATAATCATAAGTGTCTTGAAATAATAATGTATTTAATACTTTAAACTCTACTCGAATTCAATTGTCATTCTTCACAATATCAAAACATAATAAAAGAGTTAATATTTATAATCAGGGACTCGAATCGAAAAAATTCAGTCTAAATCCAACTTTTGATTCCAGTTCGTTTACGTGACGATTACCGGGTTTATTTGGATTTCGGTCCTTTTCAGTTTCGATTTTCGATAATTATATATACCCATAATGATCACGTTATAAAAAACTGAAAAAACTGACACCGAAATGGAAAGTTGAGTATCCTCGGACCATAATCGTAATCAACCGAAATTTTAAAGTATCCATAATGTATCCATAATATAATTTCGGTCCGAGTTCCTGTTTATAACAAAACTCTTCAAGATTTCAATTTATCACTAAGAAAAATGGTTGGATTACATAGTAATTCTGATGGAAAATGGACGAATCAGAAATTTCTGGTCAAATCTATTATTCTGAGATAACTAGAATTCTGATTAATATAATTATTCTGGAAAAAATAAGAATTCTAGTAGATTTTATCAGAAATATTGTATCAATCAGAATTCCGGTTATCTCAACTAGAATTTTAATAAATTTAACTAGAAATTTCTGAGTCGTCCATTTTCAATCAGAAATTTTTTTGCATTTTATCTCGCATTACGTATTTGCAATACAAATTACGTAAAACAAGATCGATGATCCTATTACGAATTATGAATTTTTGTTAGAAATTTTTAATTCTTATTTTTAATATTAAACAAGGAATGTCTTAGGACTGTACACGTGAATACACAATTAATAAGGAATAAATGTCTTTAACGGTCAAGCTGTTAAGTGCTTAAATAATTAAATGTGAATTTATATACTACCTAAGTAATCATTTAAATTGTACGCCTGAATTACAGTAGTAATATCACAAATTAAATTGACTAGCAATTTAATAATCAATCAAATTATTAAATCAATCAAAATGGCATCTTAATGATGCTGAATAAATTTTTAAGTTACATAACGTGTATTACTCGCAAATTATCAATCATTGATAAAAGAGAAGAAACTGACAAGGTGATTATAGCGCGCGGTTTCAAATACAAATCTCTGTATTAAAGGAGACACGCCGTCATCGAAAACGGCTGTATTTTCGCTACGCATTCAGCGTTTAAACTCACTGCGTGGCGCCCGCATGTCACGTTGACGTTGAATGGGATTCTCATACCGTACGACAGAATCAACAAGCTTTTCGGAATCGGACGAGCGTGCGGCGTTTAACATTAAACGATCAGGAGGTAATACACGGGTCCCGGTAGGAGGATGTACACGAGAAAGTAAGAAAATACAACACGCGACGACTGTGCTTAACTGCACTTAACTATATACACACCCGTTTACCTTCGAGGCACTAGGTCGCATACAACCTTTGCTGAGAATCGATAAACGGCGGATTCTTTCGCGTTTACGTGCGGATAATCGATTCGCCGGTATATAGATACATATATATAAGACGAAAAACGACACGCGTATCCATAAAGATTGTCCATGGGACGGCATATGATAAGGGATTGCCCGAGGTCGATTATTGGAACTGCAAAATCGCGGGGACGCGCAACGATACTCGCGATAACTCCGGAAGGACAGACAGTTCCATTATTTGCGCTCGGAAGCTACGCGAGGCCAACAATTCTTATCGTTTCCTCGCCCGAGCGGTTACTACGTCTCTTCCGTTCTCCGTTTTGCCTCCGCCCGACTCGGCTCTGTACACGCTCTGCACACAAAAGGGAGAAGAACCTCGAGTTTTACGCGGTGTCTCTTCTCGGCAATGGCGCATTCAGACGCGCCGGTAAACGGCGACAAGTCGCTAAGAGACTCGAGATATTTATGCGAATGTCTCGCATAAATACCGCGGTGGCCGTGGAACGAACGACTTTTGTGCGAGTTTGTGATTTCAATACCGATTGCTATATACGTTGTAAAAAACTGCTTATTTCCGAATTGCGTCAGATTAACCTGACTAAATCGAACATCCGGAGAAAGGTTTCTTTGATTTAAATTATTTTTTGAAATCAAAAAAATTTATTTGATTTAAAGAAATTACTTAGAAAAGAAACAATTCTTTAAATCGAAGAAACCTTTCTCTGGGTGAAAGAATAAAGTTGTGATTTCTTTAGGAATGCAAGTGAAATATATTAGAGAGAATTCATCAACAAGCAGAAACTATACCCAAAGATTTCTTCTCTTTTTCAAATAAAATCCTACGTAATAAATCCTGCGTGCTAGAAACCACAGTAATATAAAAATAGATATAGTGCACAATTACATTACAGTAATATAATAAATAATAAATATAATGTAGAAATTAATTCGAGAACTTAAGTTTTAAGGCTTCAAAAACATTTCGCGATGGCAAAAGAGAAATTAGAAGGCAGACAAAACAGAAATATATTATAATATAGTAATAAATTATAAGAAAGTGTAGTAATAAATTCAGAAAACTACGAGAGTAGATACAAAATTAAGAGTAAATTGATTTTCTAATAATTTACACTTCATATTATAAATAATTCTCAAAATATTTCTGGAAATTGTGTTAAAATTTTAAGATCTAATAACTCTTCTATAATAACTTTTCCAGTTTAATTTAGTAAGTAACATGTCGTTCAGTTAATCGATTAATAATAGAAAGATTCTATTGTGGGAACCTCTTTAGATATTCATACATTTATATTGAGTTAGAACAAAAGTTCGCAAATACGTTGCGACCTTCAATATTCGAGCAACTGTAACTTCGTTAAAAATGAACAATATTTAAATTTTCAAAAAGCGTTGTAATCTTTAAAATCTCTACTTTTGAAAAGACACGATGTCTTTTGTGTTTTTATGAGTTCGGTAATTTTTATAGAAAATTACAAGCTGGAGAAATTTTCTTCTCATTTTGTGGGTCTGTCACTTACCTAAAAAGACTTGCAAAAATTTCCAACTTTCTAATGAAAGTTTAAAATTTTCCTTACAAAATTGTTTTAATGTTTTTAAGATTTTTTTTGCTACTGAATTTACAAATTAAAGAAAAAAATTTTAATTTTGTCATCGATTGCTCGTAACTCCGTTAAAAATTATACCACAATTCGAAAAATAGATTCTTAAAGCTGAAATTTTACTCTATCGAATGATATAGTTGACAATCTTTTTAACTCTTTAAACATACAAACATGATGCAAATAAAAGAGCGTTACAAACTTTTGTTCCGACCCAATATTTGTCGGTTTCCTTGCACGCCACCTTGCAAGATTGTGCCCCATATTCCCTTCGATCTCCATGCTGATTTCAAATCAATCAATGTTGCACGAGCTTGTCCCGTGTAGCACCGAACTTGGCGACGAGGCCACGGTTGTTTCGGACTTCGCGGTGCAACCTGGTGCAAAGCAGCACGCAAGGAAACCACCAGCAAAGCCCGCTTTGTATTTATCTTGCGAGCTAAGAACTTAAACCGGACGCATCGAAGGTATTTGACTAACAAGGAGAAAGTCACGTGTCTCGTTTAGCGCAGTAGAAATTCGACAAAGGGAAGAAATAAACGGACTCTGGATGTGTATTTTGCGCAAACGCCAACTTCGTTGTAGGAAATATAGGAAGGGCGGAAACGGCAAGAGGAATGTTCTCTTTCTCTCCCTCTCTCCTTAACGACGCCACGTTTGTTCGCAACAGAGCCGAAGGGTTGAACGACGACGTTCGTTGTCTTTGATACTGACTGACAACGCCCTTAACATGATTCGATTACACGCGAGGAGGTAACCACTAGCTGAAATATTGTCCCAGAGATTACACCATTTCATTTGATTTCATACTATTTCATCTGCTTACAAATAATTTTCTTCACTACACGGAGAGAATTTTTTCTTAAAATTTACCCTTAAAATATGATAGTTGTGGTACAATACAATATTTAAAAAATGTTTACCATGCACTTCAGTAAAATTAATTTATAATAAACTTATTTTATACTTTGTTGTAGTTTTATTAATGAATGAGAGAAATTTACATAAAATTCTTCGAAATATAATATTGTCACACGACTATCATATTTTCAAGGTAAACTTTAAGAAAAAATTCTCTCCATATACGTATATAGAGTCATTTGGTAAAATAAACGATTTTATCTAGTATTACACAATGATTTCCCGTAATTGCAAACGTAATTATCGGATTATACAGAAGGATTTCTAAATTTTATAATGATTTTGGCACTATCCTACGATTACATTAAGTGATTACGCACGCGTTTATACGTGTACTGCGTGCGAGTCACGCGCAAAATAAACAATTACGTCGAATAACCCGTATTTTTTAGTCGGGATCCAGTTACGCGAAAGTAAGAGCCGCGGACACTCCGCGTTTCTCCGCATAACGACTGCACGCCGTAATTGTATATTGCGGCGTTCCAACGTGATCGCCACAGAAGCGTGAATCTCAACCAATCGCGTGAATGTACATTCACTCGTAATTCAGTAACAAAGTTTCGCAGGCGACAGAGGAGACCATTGCGAATGAAATGAGTCCACGTCTCGCGAAAGGTACACTGAAAAAAATGCCTGGTTAAAAAAAAATGGACGAATCAGAAGATTATGATTACGTATATCACCCAGAATTCCGGTTATTTCAATTAGAATTCTAATAGATTTCAGAATCAATACATTCTGATTTCAATTTCAACCAGAATTCCAATTAAACCAACCAGACATTTTTTTCAGTCTATGTCGAAAAAATCATTTATCAGATAAGTAACGATGCTTGCGGCGAAAATTGAACTTGCAGTTCTGTTAAAATATTATCTCAAATTCATGACAATAAGACACATATCTAAGATAAGACAAATGTCTAAAAGATATGTCTAAAAGAATCTAATAGCGTTTTTCATTGATAGAACTCATTCAATGCATATTAAAGCTATTGTACACTATTCTAATCTAAATGTAAAAGTGAGATATCTCAGTTGATAAAATGCCCAATGTATCAATTAACACAATAAATTATCAATTAACACAATAAAATGTATTGAACATTTCGCGGTTTAATTCATTTCTATTTTTATTAAACATACATCTTTATGTCAATTTGTGTACAACGGTTTTAAAGTGCACTGAGTGCGCACTACCAGTGAAAAACGCTATAAAAAGTATTCAATCTACATTCTATGGACTTTTCTGTCTTTTTTTTAGTCATCTTTTAGTCATCATTATCACCGAAGGCAATCACCATATTATAACGTAAACATTTTAAAACAAGTATTAACTGATCATTTGCTAGCATTGTTTTATATGTTATCCCAAAGTATAACAATAAGATAAGACAAATATCCAAAAATAGGATAACTGAAAGATTTAAAGAATCTACTAAAGGACTAGTTTTTTAGTCATCGTCTTCAAAAATCGACATTGATGATTCAAAAATCGTGTATTGTAACGCAAATATCTTAAAACATGATATGTTAACTTCTCGGTTAACTCATCGTTTGTTAGCACTATTTTACAAATTCCTTTAAATCCTAACAATAAGATAAAAGATGACGACCTAAAAGATATTTTAAAGAATTTCAAAGCTATCCAAAATATCTACATGTTCAGACCTTTTCTGAAATTTCTTTCAGTCATCATCTATGGAAACCGAAAACAATCAATCGTATTATAACGCAAGCATCTTAAAACATGTTTTAATTCGTTATTTGTTAACACTGTGTTTTGCACATTACCTCAAATCCTAACAATAAGATAAGAGAAATAGCTAGATGTTCTAAAGAATCTAAAGACCATCCAATATTTAGATGTTCTTCTTTCTAATCATCTTTCAGTTATCGCTTTTAGAAATCAAAAGCAATCACCATATTGTAATGCAAATATCTTAAAGTGTTTACTTAAAATGTTAACTTATTGTTTGCTAATATCGTTTTGCAAGTAAGAAAAGCACTATCCAAATATTGTATACGAATAAATTATTCATAACATATAAACAAAAATAACGCGCGTAATTTGACATTTGTTAAACAATTGGCAAATAACAAAGGTAGCATCAAAAAATTGAATACATGAAAATAAAGGATTTTACAATAAATCGATCGTTATGAGGATTGCTGGGCAGAAATACGGCAATAAATAAAATGCAAATATTTTTGAATAATACGTGTGCTTGATATTAATGATATTCCATTTGTGGATTAAACGTATAAAGTCTGTAGAAGCATTCTGAATGCGAATGCAGGAGTATTGCTATTACTTTTCCTCTTCGTTGTCAAAGCGACACACTTACTATTACATTTTTATCGTGAAAAATTGTAATATGTCAAGTTTTGTTGCAATCGATGGACCACAGCATTCCTAACACGAAGGACCTTGGATTTCGGAGCGAGCGGCGAAATGATGTCAAAAAGTGGTTATTTCGCAACAATTCGCAACAGTGAAGCGCCACCCTTCGGCGGAGCCGTCGCTATTGTTATTGTCGATTATATGACACTTTGCGTTCGTGTATCAATATTCTATTTGATAACGAACGTGTCTTATTCTGCAGGAGAGCGTCAAGGAGAGTCACAAATTCTCTCGGATTGGACGATTGTTTCAGGGATTGGATATAAGCTGTCATCGCGTATCTATCGCGTATTTCCATGAGCCGGAAGAAATGAAAGAAAAAAAAACGAGCGACCTGTCAATGTCAACCTGTCGTCATTTGTAATCCTTGCGCGACAAGTGTAGTACGCGAGAAGGTAAAGTGACGAAACATCGTCTAGAAACTCACCTCTTCGGCGAATTCGAAATCACCGTCGAATCTCCTCTTGCATTTCACCCCCGTGGCAAGAACTAGCAGCACCGTGGCCGCGAGCATCCACGAGAATCGCATGGCTGAAACCGTCCTCTCCTTATTCCCGGAACCGTCACTTACTTCACCGCGGAAGACGCTCGCGCGCGCGGCGCGACAGAATGAAGGTAAGAGAAAGAGAAGAAACGCACGCGCGAGTTACACCGTCAACTGAAAGGAAGAAATATCAGGGCGATTAATACGGACCGATGCAACCGATGATCCGACGTCCGGCGCACGCGAAATTCCGACTTGACGTGTATGTATTATGTGTATATGTATGTTACGCGACGCTCGACGCGGAACGGAAACGCGCAGCTCGATAGCCGAACGAGTTGTGCTGTGTCCGCGCGAGGTGAGGCGACACCGTCACTGCTGACTGTCGTTGGTTCATGCGCCGCCAGAGGCGCGCGCGTGTCGCGCCTGCTCATTGGTCGGATCCTTGACGAATGGCGCGCGGGGAGGGGAGGCCGGTAGCGCGCGCTACTCGCTTTCGCTCGGCTCTTATCGTCGCTCGCTGTGCAGCTCGTGCACCTGTTCGGCTATCCTCGACGCGGACACGCCGCGCCGCGTCCGTCGCCAGTCAATACCTTCTCCAGCTGCTAGTTCACCTACCTACCTACCTGATGTAGCCCGTGGCCCTGATAGAGAAAAAAAAAGAAAAGGGTTAAGGGGAATTTGTCCGAGAAGGACACCAGGGAAAAATCCAGTCCCGCTCTCCCTAGACGATCTCGGCCGATCAACCTGATCGACTAATCTCTTTTTTTTTATTCTTCATTCTCTTCGTTACGATTGCTATTACTATCATTGCTTTCTTTTGTTACTTTACTATAAATCGTAGTATTGCGTCCCTTAGAAGATAGATACCTATACTTTAGAGGATAGATTACTATACAGTAAAAAAAAACTTAACTTTCTGAAGTAACGGGATTTTTGTTTAGTGATATTTCTAACGTAAAACATTAAACTTCAGAATGTATGTCAATACATTTTTCAATTACTATAAATTTATTAACAATGGTAACTTTAGATGTAGAATTTAATACGTAATTCAATCGTCGTTGTTAACTCGTAAAATAACTGCTTTAAAATTCAAAATTGTTCAAGTATCATTTTTATATTAAATATTTTTAAAAACATCTAACAAAAAAAAAGAATACCTATAATATTTTACAGTTTAGATTTATTACACATGCAAAAAAAAGTATATTCAATTTCTTAACATGCTTTTTGCGATCAAACCAAACGATCATAGATTAGTTCTTCTTCCATTTCCCAAAATATCCAGAAAATGCCGTTCATTCGATCCTTTCAGTAGAAACGGTAATTTGCTTTTATACTCTCGAGATCCAACTGAAGAATTTATTGCTCCAAAAGCTCATTCCACTTTGTAAGTCCAATGTGGATGCATGTCACGCGAAAGAATGTATATAGTTCCTAGTACATGTTGCTAAGTACATTTTCAAAAAAGTATAAGTATTTCTTTGGAGAGCACTATTAGTGAATCATATCCAAGAACAACTGCGATGAAGTACAAAAACGAATCAATTTATAATCAATCTATTTACTCAATCACGACTTTTTTATATCTTTTGGAAAAATACTAGAAAAGAGCATCTTTGTTTGTCCACCCAAATTTAAAAAAAAATGCAGAAAACAGATTTAGAATAGGCATATACATAGAATTGGAATGTTTAAATATTCTCAAAATAATACGTCTGCACTCGGGTCAGTTTGTTTATTGTTTTATCTCTGTATTTGGCAAAATACTGAAGAGAACTAATGTGCCTTTTAATCTAAGAAACCCATCTGCTTAAAATTGTACAGCTACATCAATCACAACCCATAATGAGATTATATTTCTTTCATAGTCGAAACGTGCCGCTATGGATGTAATATCATAACGATATATATGCGGAGTATATCCGAAAAAAGTGCGTATAAACATTTATCTTATGTTACTGAATTTACATATTTCATGTGTGTGTGTGTGTGTGTGTGTGAGGAGATAAAACTAATAAAAACAAAACAAATAGCACCACATATATATCAAAATATTTAAATGCTATTTATAATTATTAAAGTGAAATGATGTATTGATGCAAAAACAGCAAAAACAATGACAAATGAGAAGGAATTCCATGTTGAATAAGAATAAACGGAGTAGCCGACTTCACTAGTTGATAGAAGATATTCGTTCTGATCTTCATTTAAGGTGTACATAATGCCACTTATCGACTGAAATCATACATTATAAAACAATTCAATATAAGTATATATATGAATATATATATATATATATATATATATATACTTATAATAATATATTTTAATTTACATATATTTAACATCAATAATATTTTCATATAATTCAAATATTCAAAAACAGCAATTTTTAATTCCCATCATAATTGTTACAATTTGGGATGTATGAAGTAACATTTGTCAACTGAAAGTGAAGAACATTAGAGCATTATAAATATCAATGTATATAATAACAAAGTAAAAAAAGCTAATGAGAATTATAATTCTCATTAATTTTTCAGAAAATTTACAGTTCTTTCTATTCTATGTTACATTTGAATTACCTACCTATCGGTTCTACAGGTTGAGGTTCCACTGGTTCAGGTGCTTTGTCTAAAATTTTTTGTGCAGCTTCTGTGGTAATCTTGAAAGGACTTCCCTCCACTGTTACATTAGAACTACAAAAATAATACATAGAATAACATCTAAATTATTTTATCTAAGATAATTTAAAATTAATCTAAAAAAAGACTAATTCTTACAAACCATTCTATTTCACTAGGTGAACCTTCCTGTTTGATCAAATTTTGCCAATGTTGATGTACTTCATCAATGATATGTAGAGCAAATTCTCGTGGTTTAGCTTCACCATTAAATGCAAATTGATTTTCTGGTTTTCCATCGGGAATTTTATATATCTTAAACCATTCAATTGTGGCTTTCATTAAACCTGGATAATGCTTCTCAATGTCACTTATATCTGCAATCATAATTATCAATTTAATAATATATGAAAAATCTATTTAAATTTTTTTGCATATTTAAGAATCTAGTTAAAGGAATACATATATACAGGGTTGGCCATATTCGACGGAAAGATGTTTTTTTTTTCAATCATGGAAAAGAGATGTTAGATCGAATAACGACGTTTCCCATGATTGAAAAAAAAAACATCTTTCCGTCGAATATGGCCAACCCTGTATTAAGTATTCTTAATAAATATGAATTGTAATTACCATTCATTTGATCAGCTAAAGGATCATTAACATCAATTACAATAATCTTCCAATCAGTTTCGCCTAAAATAAAAATTGTTCATAATGAAACATACATACTGTATGTAGTATTGTATTTTATTTGCATATAAATTATTCTAATATTCTATATATTTTTCAGTATAAACATTATTAATTAATAGATAAGTTAATTAATTAACCTTCATCAATAAGTGCCACTGTTCCAAGAACTTTTACTTTTAATATCTCGCCTCGTTTTGCAACCTATATAAATGCAAATATATTTCCATCAATTATTATAATCAATTACAATTATTAAATTACATGACAAAAAAATTATCATTGCAATTATTTCTCACCCTATAACCTATTTCAAGAACATCAATAGGATCATTGTCACCTTTGCAGCCTGTTGCTTCATCCAAAACGTCAGGATTTTCCCAAGTCTGTTAATTATATTATTTAGTAAAATTATTTATATTACAAATAGAAAGAGAGATAAAAAAAATTATAATATTATATATTATAAATTATTATATCAAATAGCTTTTAACAAGAGATAAAAGATAGTATTTTTTATAGTAGATAGAAACCAGGAAATAAGATAATATTTCAAAAATGATAAGAAAGAAATGATTGTCAAGTCTTAAGTGTATGCCTTGATTACAAATTCACATATACATATGCACAATATATATGAACATGAGATAAGAAAATATATATATAAATAGATATGCACTTAGTGTCTAATGCAATTGTTAATACTTCCTTTTATTATGTTATTAGGTGTTGGAATTAATTCGTAGCGTTTTACAAGTGATGGGAAGTACTTTCATTAATGTATTTTTTAATGCTCATGTGAAATAAATAACATTCTTTCATTAAAAACGCTACGAATTAATTCCAACACCTAATAGATAATAAATCAATGAGATCATCATGTATATTATCGCAGAACGTATAAGTTTATTTGAACAAGTGATAAACATAAAAAAACGTGCTTCGTAGAAAATGCCACGGGACACATATTTCTCAATATAAATAAAAGTGTTGTAAATGCAATATTTTTAAAAATTAAAGTTATAAATTATAAACTTTCTTTCACTACAAAAAATTCTTGTTATTTTTCAAATTTTCTAAAGTTTATTTTTATATTTTGTATGTGTTTTATATATACTGGATGATTCATTTTAATTTTAACAAGCAAATATTTAAAAAAATACAATTTTACTAAAAAAAGAAACCTTCCAAATAAAAGTTGTATGGTGTAGAGTAGGACATTCATTTCTATACCATAGAATCTATACCAACTTTTATTTGGGATGTTTTTGGTAAAATTATATATTTTCGAAATATTTGCGTATTAAGATTAAAATGAATCACTCTGTACATGTGTTCTGCAAAATAACTTAGTGACAAATAACAGTGCAAAATAATAGAGAAACTGTTTTTTTAAATTTGAATTCCTATTTCTATAATTCCATGTAAAAAATATAAGAATTTTTTGTAATAAATAAACATTATTCCACTGAGGTAGCAAAATTAAAAAAAGAGATATTAAAACAGAATAAAAAAAAGCAATTAAAACAGAGTTACTAGAATTCTTACTTGGGGCAAAGCTCCATAATTCCATATGTAGCCATGATGAGGGAAACAATTAGCGACAAATCTCAATTTATCCTTCTTAACATCCTGTTTAATGGGATTCAAACTCTCTTTGAGACAAATTTCCATTTTAGCATTTGTCCATCTTGGTATTTCAACAACCATATGTAATGTCTTGTTGTCTTCGTTGGCAAAGAGAGGAATATCATGCATGGGCGAGATTGGGACACCCTGATCATTTTCTATATACACGAATAAAAAAAGTTTTTAAAATACTTTGAAAGAAACATTGATAAATATTGTTAATTCAGAATATTTCTGTTATTTCATATAGTAATTCAGAATATGTTATGCAAGAATATATCAGAAAAATTTCTGGTACAAAAAAGACGATATAAGATAGTGAAAATATGAATGTACAAGAACATATGTCTAGAGTATGATCGTAATTACTTCCTCATTCATAAAGCTTATAAATATATACTTTCACTGGAGCTAAATATCATAGGTCATTGAATTAGACCAATGCATGAAATAATATTGCGGATATCGTGACAAAAAGCTCGTGGATGTTTGCTATTTAAAACAATCATTATTTCAGTGCGAAATATGTCATAGCGAAATACGCTGTAGCGAAATATGCGGTAATGAACTTGAAACCAGGATTGAAATCCGACAGTTACGGCGCGATCGATAGAAATGATTAGAGTCGCTTAAATGATTCATCATTAAGATGTAAGCGAAACTTCGTGTGACATTGTGTCATTCGAGAAAACTCAAGTCATTAATAATAACAATAAAAATAATAATAGCATGCACGCGAGAACGTGTATCCGTGACCCTGCAATAAAGTGCACTTATGATACTTTGCGCAGACTTCCGCAAATGTTGCTTCATCGTTTATCTGATTACGTTACGTGGAATCTACTCACTGAAAAATAACCTGTAGTTCGTGCAGTTGAGTGCACCTCTCTCGACGGTCGTGTACGACATGTCTCGGCAAACTTTCGTGAAAACAGCGAGCTTTCTAAACACCGGTCCACCGCTTGCTATGAATCGCGACGGAATAACGAGTTTCGTCAAACCGTGGCAACGTAACACGTGCAGCGTTACCAGAAACATTTCTGCCATCTGTCGTCCTGCGCGGCGATCTGCAAGTGTCTGCAAACCACAGGAGGGTACAGAGAGAAATTTTGTTATCAATATCATTGATAAAAATATACATGACAAAGTTTATTTGATATATCAATTATATAAAGCGTAAAAAATCACGATAGACACGCACATTATATGTCATTTTATCTTTCTTTAATGTTCAAAACAAGGACAAAATGATGAACAAGTACATTATGCGCATTTTAAGTGAAGTGGAATCAAACGATCAAATATGACGATCCCCTCTGATTACACAATATACTTTTAATAAATATTTAATATAATGCTCTTACCTCCAATTTTCTCTAATTTTGTAAATTTATGTATTTTCATTAGAATATATATATTTCGAGTTCCAAAAAGGAAAATACATAGTCAAAAATATAACTAGATATCAGAGAGAAACCTTTTCCTGTTACCGTCGAAATCGCTCGTACACTACCTCCAGTACATCCATTTTCAGTTTGGGAACTACGTGACTACATACATTTTCTGACACTATCAATAAAATCGTATCGCCGAAAGTAGATATGGTTCGTCTCTGTAATACATCCTCAAGAACAAAAGCGTGCTGATTATCCATAGGAGAGATAGTTATAATGAGTCCTTGAACGAAAAAATGTTAATTTCGCATCTGCTATATATGTAAATAAAAGTTGTTGAATTTTAATAAACGAAACTGAAACTTCAAATAAGTTAATTTAGCGAACTTTGTTTTATATATCATATTTATCTTATAATATCTTATAAAATTACAAAGTTATGTATATCTTCTATGCAAATTTTGAGCCAGTATTTATCATATAATTATTAGTATAAGTCTTTATAATTATTAGCAATTATAAAGATATACATACTTTTAATAAATTCAATCTCTTCTAAACATATATTGTCAATTTAAGGTATAATTTAGCAAAAGCGAGCTATAGAGGCCCTCCACCACCCCCGTTAATTTCGTCAACGGTCTTCTTTTCTTTGTAAGTATATTCACTTATAAAACAAACAAGCTATCAATAAATTTAGTAGCCCGTTTTTACAGGTAAATATATCTTTAAATTATTTTTTTATTTTTATATCTAATTATTTTATTGTATTTTTTTAATGAAATTACAATAACTATACAAATATTATTCTTTACTGTATTATCCTTTATACAATTCGATATTATAATAATTATTTACAATACAATGTACAATTATCAATATTGTTCAAAATATAATAAAAGTGATAATACAGGAACATAATTAATAAATTTTTGTAATGCGGGATTATACGAAAACGTCGAAAATACATACGATAACATAAATTTTTCTAAACCAATATTTAATGAAATATTGATAAATGCAAAAGAAATACTAACAATAATTAGATTGTATTTACTATTAATTATTTACTATTACTTAAATATTTACTATTAATTTAATATATTTATAACAGCACTTTCTCATCGCGTTCAAGATAACTATCTCAATAATTTCATCATATCAAAATCCCTCCGCCTCATGGTACACTGTTTAGTATCCGATATAAAAAAAGAACAATCTTCATAGTGGAAAGTGAACTTAATGTATTCTGATTCTACACAAATTTTACAAGATCCATTTGCAAAGAATACCAGTGATCTTATTATAGGATTGCGGTGTGAATCTCGAATCTTTCAGACTACTTAGCGATAATAATTTTGGTAGCATGTCAATTACAATTACCATTTTTATCACATCTTTAATATAATATTAAAATTCGCGAGAAAATATGTTCTGTCACGTGATAAAAACCATCTCTTATTAAAAATAAATGGATAGAATGATTTTCTTATACAATAGTGGTTACGAAGGAATATATTTAATAATAATAAAATACATACGTTATTGTAATATAATACGTTTTTTATATGGATACAAAAGTTTCTCAGGTATCAACTGTTCGAGATGAGCCGAACCCAATAATAACGGAATTTTAAAGAATATTTAAAAATATTATATAAAATTTAAGAATTCTTTATTCTTCAAAAATTACATTTATTAATATCCCGTTAATATGAGGGTACCCATTCGACTTATCTTGAATTTTTTGTACCCACACATTTAAAATTCAACTCATGCAATCACGATAATATTGTTAACTATAAAGAATTTTGAAAAAAGTTATATAAATATCGACAAAAATCAATATTCATTAAATATAATTTCATAATATCTGCATGTATTTTATCATAGAAAAGTGCATGTATTTTATTATAAAAAAGTATATATACATATAAATCAATAATTAAAAATATTCTGCAATGACGGGATATCCAATACCTAAAAATGATTTTAAAATAATAGTTAGAAAATTAAATATACACATTCGTTGGCACGGAGCGACGCGTTATGTTTACGTTTACGCGTAAGTTATTCTCTTACCAAGCTTCGTACAAGCAGGTAGTCGTGTCGCGTGCGGCTCTTTTTTACATTATTTTTTTAAAATTTTATCGCGAAGAATGCCAAATATAATACGAAACGTTGTACTTTATGAATAATTAATCATATTAATAATCGTATTATGTGAATATTCATAAAATACAACATTTCGTATTATATCTAGTATTTTCTGCGATTATTATATGTTTTAAAAAGAAGAATGGCACGCGACACGGCTACTTGTCTGTACGAACGGTATTACACAAGTTTTATTTGACAATAATTTAAAAATGATTATTTTTAATCATTGTTAAATAAAATGATTTGAATAATTGTACATTTTATAAAATAATTATATAAAATGATTCTATGAAATAATTATGAAATAATAATTCTTTAAAGTAATTATATATATATATATATATATATATATATAAAATAATTATATTGTATATATTTTTTTTTAATTTTAGCAAAAATAAATTTATATAAAATATATAAAAATTTGTATAAAATATTAAAGTAATTTTTAAATAACTCTCTTTTTATCTAGTTTGGATAAAAGGAGAGTTACTTAAAATTTAGTTAAAATAATTATATATATTCTCTAAAGATCTTAGTAAAAATAAATTTGTATAAAATTTTAAAATAATGTTTAAGTAACTCTCCTTTTATCTAAATTAGATAATACAATATAGAATAATATTTAAAAAGTTATTGCAATTTTATTAGCGAAATACAATAAAATAATTAGATATAAAAATAGAAAAATAAATTAAAGATATACTACTTGCAAAAACGAACTACTAAATTTATTAATAATTCATTTGTTTTATGGATATATATACTTACAAAGAAAAGAGGACCGCCGATAAAATCGGCATGAGTAGTAAAGGATCTCTATAGTTCGTTTTTGCTAAATTATACTTTAAATTGACAATATATTGTACAATATGTTTAGAAGAGATTGAATTTATTAAAAATCTCTATAATTGATAGTAATTATAGAGACTTTAATACATACTAGTAATTATAGTTGGCACGCTTCTGTCCTAAGGATTTAGAACAGAAACGAACCACATTTTATTACTTTCGATGATTTTATATCTATATTATCGATAGTGTAAGAAAATGTATGTAGTCACATAGTTCCCAAACTGAAAATGGATGTACGAGCGATTTTGATTGTAATAGAAAAAAGGGCGGTATGACTTCTGTTAAGTTTCTTTCTGGAGATACTAAACATTCATACTATGCTTTTTTAGCAACTAACATTGCTAATCTTCTAGCTAAAATACCAGTAATTGAGAAAATGTTATAAATTATGTATTTCTTTAGCTGCTATAGTTTCAAAAAAAAAATTTATAATTGTATAAATCAAGCTATATAACGATACTTTATCGACAATCGGGAGAGGCATTAGATCGATTGTTGCATTCAAATAATAATTAATATGGATTCAACGGTTAATATGATATATCAGTAAAAGCTTGCGCTCTTTAATTATCCCTGGTGTTCCCAGTTTAGAACATTGATTAAAATTTTAAATTTTTTATCTCTTGAATATGAATAATAAACACAATTTCACAAAAATGGTCACGTTGTAAAGTATATATGTTTTTACAAACATTTTTCATTACAATTTAAAGATATAATTTCTTAAACTAACAATTTTAGAATGATATTCGTAGACGGACTAATGGCGAATGTTTTTCAAATGGCATTTAGTTACCACCAGAAAAATCGATATATACTGATCTATAATATAAAATATATTTTTCTAATTGCATACAAAACTGAATTTTATAATTTTAAATACATTTAATCATTTTTAGAATTGATCCGACTTGTTTTGCCAAATTGAAGCGATGACTGGAGTCGCGATTACAAAATTATGTAATAGAATCGTGCAATAACGCTAGTTGTTTATTTGCATCATTTGCGAGAACTTACGACCTTCACGACGAATCGTTATCGCTAATTCGCTATCGTTATATTCGTGGCACATAAATTAGAAGAATTGCACTCCTTGCACTCAACCAACTCGTACATGAGTCAGTTATTGAATCGTATTTCCGTCAACGGACGCTCATTGACGTTCGGTTGTTTTGTACGAAGATTTCATACATCATCACAAAAAATGGTTATTGCTGTAAGTATTCTTTGTTGTATTCATTTTAGTAATGATTCATCAATTATCTTCCCTAATTGTACTTTAAGAGCCTTTTTTGTAATTCGTCATAATTGGGTGCTTTCCAGCAAGGACACAGTCAGACACAGAGAATCGTTTCAGGATGTAATGATTCACTGTATTACACTGTCTGATTGTGTTCTTGCTGGAAATCATACACAATATAAATCCAGTTGTAAAATCATTCATTACAACTAATAAAACTTACAGAATGTGATCGATTTTAGACACTGCAGTGTTTGAATAGTTTTTAATTAAAAAAAAAATAAATAAATTATTAAAGCAAATTTATGCTAAAGCAAACAATATATAATTGCAATTAACATTTATGTGATGTGTATATTTATTTTTTAAGACTGCTAATCGCTGATCAAATTTGTTATAATATTATTATATTGTTTAATTGAATACATATCTTATCAAATATGATATTGTATCTAATGAATATTTATAATTTTTTTATTAAAAGACTAATCATCAATTATCAATGTTTTTTCAAGGTTGGAGACAAATTACCCAGCGTGGATCTTTTTGAGAACACGCCAGCAGACAAGGTGAACCTGGCACAAATTACAGCTCAGAAGAAAATCGTAGTGTTTGGTGTACCAGGTGCATTTACTCCTGGTTGCTCAAAAGTAAAGAAAAAAAACTTATTCTTTTCTAATTCAAATAATTGTTTAAATTTTTAACAACAATTCTATCTTAATAAAATTAGGAACTTTTCATTTATATATAGTTTTGAAAATTTTAATTTTCGTATTAATGCAATATCTTTCATTTGAATTTTCCCTGTATAAGGTAGAGAAGAGCTATTCTGTGCTGGTATATCTTCAGTTACTATATATCTTCAAAAGTATATCTTCAAAAACTTCAACCACAATAGCAGGCAATATCACTTTGCAGTGACATGTTTACAACTGTATAAACATGGCTGTTTCTTGAAAATACAAACATGACTTTCAAATGTTTAATACATATTGTTCAGAAACATGAATATTATCACTGATAGGAATAGTTCTATGAACGATAAAGCTTTACCCTAACAAAAAATTAATTTATCTTAAACTTAATTTAGTAAATTCTTATACAATTTTATATATACTTATATTTAGCAACTATATTTAGCAATTTAGAATAATAAGTTTTTGTTTGATAAATTATATTATAAATATAATTAATTTAATTATCAATATTGATTTTCAGACTCATTTGCCTGGTTACATTGTAAAGGCGGATGAATTTAAATCCAAAGGAATTTCTGAGATATTTTGTATCAGTGTTAATGATCCATTTGTTATGGCAGCCTGGGGAAAAGAACATGGTGCAACAGGAAAAGTAAATATTCATTTAATTATTAAATTAAAAAAATTAAATCTTTTACATCATGATTGTTATATAAATTTAAATTTACTTTGTCTATTATAATTATTTTCTTAAAAAGTCGTTTCTATTCTTAGATACGAATGCTAGCTGACCCTAAAGCAGAGTTTACAGATGCTATGGATCTTGCTGTGGATTTGTCAGTCTTAGGAGGCAAACGCAGCAAACGTTATTCTATGGTGGTTGAAAATGGAATTGTAAAGGAGATCAATATTGAACCAGATAACACTGGTCTATCTTGCTCCCTAGCGGATCGTATTAAAGTTTAAAATAGTTTAAAACGCTATTTTAATCATCAATTTTAGAATGTATAGACAGAACTTTTTACAAGAGGAAACTGAGATTAGCATTAAGGAGAAAACTGCAAGTACTTCGGCAACTATTTCAGCAGTGTTCTTAACGTTTTTCTCATATAAATATAGAAGTCTATGTTTTTGCAACACTGACATAAAAACAGGATGCTTTCTATTTAATGTCTCAAGTCGACACAAACATTCTATCTTTCTTGACATTCCAGAGTAACAAAGATAGAACATGTTGATTTGTGTCAAATGGAACGCATCCCAATTGAGACCTGAATGATTCAGAATCAAACTAACTGAACCGATATGTCTGTAATTTTCTCTTTTTGCTAATTATAAGTGCTTTCCATTTAGTGATACAAGTCAACACAACTATCGTTCTGTCTTTATTATTCATGGAATGGGAAAAAAATAGAATATTTGGATTGTATCATTAAATAGAAAGCATCCCTTAATACCCTCTTGCTCTAATTGATACTATGTGTGTTTATGTATATATATTCTAAAGCTGTTGATTTTAACATTTTTTGTTTTCATATTATATTTTTCAACGTGTGTATTGTTAACATGTAGCATTTTATTTCTCAATTTTAGCGATTTCGCTTTTAAAATGAAGAAATTCTTGTGATATGTTGCTTTTAGTTGTTAAATCTTTGTATGTTAAATAGAAATATTACTAAAAAAAGTTGAAATTAATGTTTTTTTTGGATCGTGATATGTATATGGGAAATAAAAATAATTCCTTAAATGATATTTCAAAGCACATTTGAGTGATCCTCCTAAATCTTTAAATATGTTTTAAGAATTCTGATTGATTCTTTGCTACGAAAAATCAGATATATTTTATCAGATACTCGTACTAATGTATCTTGTATAATTTTACATACGAGTTCAATTTTTGAATGATCTGCAGGCTGGTGTAACAAATTAATGGTTGTCAGGCTGCATTCAACAGAACTCATTTTATAACTATTGGAACTTTTCTTCGCGCTGATTCTTTTTTTTTAGAGGAATAAACCTATCTTTGTAGACAATCATAAAACTGTTGCAAAACTATTGTGTTCTGTTGAACACAGCCATTGTATAGCACACTTCATGTTTGATTGCAACGGAGAACATATCTACACATCCTATATAAGAAATTTCAGGAGCTTTTTTATGCTTGATTTTTCAATTATCATTAAGGCTTAAACATAATAGGCAACAGGGACTTAAAAAAAAAAGAACTTAAATAAAGGACTTTGATTAGTTCATCTTCTTATGCCTCATGTGTTATGCATTATGCAAGAGTCTGTGCTGCCTGCTTAAATCACTGAACTATACAGGGTCAACTAGAGTCATTGAAGTTTTTTACCTTATGAGAAAATTATCGATTATACTCACGATATAATCCAATAAATATGAAGTCGATAATTTTCTCATAGGGTAAAAAGTTGGTTCAACGACTCTGATTCACCTTATATATACATATTGGAATGGACATCTTCGCTGTAAAGCATAAGCGGGGAGCATAGACTCTTAAATAATGCATAATACATGAGGCATAAGAAAATGAACCAAAAGTGTTTTATTTCCTTTCTTTCCATGAAATAAAGGACTCTGATTGGTCTTTTCTTATATCTCATGTTTTATGCGTTATATAAAAGTGTGCTCTCCGCTATAGAAAATCGTGGCATCAAGTGATCAGCGCCATTTTAATTTAGTTAATAAGAGCAAATCAGAAGCTTTCAGGTGCTCATGCGGCACTTACGTTTAGTGTTCTTTAATAAGGCTGTGGTCAAAGTTTCGCTATAAATGTTTTGAAGCGTTTGATGGACCAATTAGAAGAAAGAAACTGACCAATTAAAAAACGACCAATTTTACAAACTGACCAATTAAAAAACGCTTCGAATTGTTTACAACATCGCGTTGACCAAATGGCTCCCTAATGGTATCCTCTTGCACTGGACACGGAAACGCTTGTCGCGTTGCAAAATGAGACGCGGTAACCAATGAACACATTAGGAGCTGTAAGCTTATTGGCTACCGCATCACATTTTGTCACGTGGCAAGCATTTCTGCGTCCAGTGAGTGTGTAGAAGCCATAAAGTTCTACATTAGTTGCAAACCTATCGCAAATTTGTTGCGACAGCCAATATGAAGCGTTGATTTCAAAATGCAAGCTTCAGATTGGCTATCATGACAAATTGCGATCGGCTTGCAACTAATATAGAACCGACTTAAACATGTATGTCAACAAGATCATCGTGTAGGAGGTTATATTTGAAAGATGAAAGATTATAAAATCGCGTGACTGTCTACAAAGTATCAATATGAGATGCTGTGTGCCTGGATGTGGGCAGAGAAGTAAAAAGGGCATTTCATTTCATAGGTAAGAATTCTCATATTAAATATATTTATAAATATATTTATAAACATATTTATAAATTCCTGCATATGTGTTAACGATATAGAATATGAAGTGTTATTAAAGTTATTTTATTGAAGGTAATAAAATTGAAGTGACATTTTTGTTTATATACCATTCATGTTCATATAGATTTCCATTGAGAGACCAAAATCGATTTCAATTGTGGATTGATCAAATACATGCGTATTTGGAAAAACATAACTGTGAACATGAAAGATTAAAACAGAATACAAAATCTGTTTTGTGTTCAAACCATTTTCTTAACAGTGACTATATTATTACAGTAAGCTGCCGTATATTAAAAGATTCAGCGTATCCTTCAGTCTTTTCAGTAAGTTGTATAAAATAGCAATAGAGTAACATGAGTAGATTGTAGGCACAACCTTGATTTCATTTGAAAAAAAAGTAACTCGAAATCTAATAATTCGTGGAATTGACAGATACGGGATAGTGTAAATGTTAGTTTCAGTTTTAAAACCATTTTCAATTACACAACTTGCAAGATATTAAAGCAGCATTTTTATGTATTACAGTGTGATCCTCAAAGAAAAAAAAAGCGTAAATTAAGCTCTAAAATACCTGCACCTCGATTGCGCTACATTCTTCCAAAAATGGAGATTGTTGAACTGGAATGTACAAAAGTAATGGCTACAGAATGCAACAAAGAAAACAAAGACACAAGTTGAATATAGAATGAAAAACATGCATTATCCTATGGTGCAAATTTCTTAAAACAATTACAAATTTTAAAAATACTAAAAAAAAATTTTTAATACGATTATAATGAAATAATAATTTGCATTATTATGAAGTAATTGTATTAAAAATTGTGTATTTTTTGTATTTTAAAATTTGAAATTAAATTATTAATTAAAAAAAAACAAAACACTTATCAATTTTATTATTTTAATATTATTGTTAATTATTTTATTAATAATATAATTGTATAAAAAAGAGTTTACTTTGTAATATACGTAACATCATTCATACTTATTAATAATTATTAGTTTATTCTTTGTAGAATATCTCATGTATTCAAAATTCTATACTTGAAGAACCGGTGATTAAAGAAGCAAGAATAGAGGAGCCAATGATAAAAAAGAGTACAGTCGAGGAATTGATGCTAGATAAAAATACGATCAAGGAACCGATCGTCGAAATCACACTAGAATCATTCCTCAAAAATTTAAATAAGGTAAAGTCATTTTATGGTTTTTGTCATTTTTGTAGTTTTCCTGCAAGTACGGTTATTTATTTATTGATTTAGTATTTCAATATATTTGAACGAATGTTCGGCTCAGCGTTACAAATAACTCGAAGATCAAATTTGTTGAAAAATCGTTTCAATAATTAATGAATTTCATTAAAAAATATACATTTTCTATTTATTCAATTAACATTAAATTTGACTCCCGAGTGTTCTTTGTAATCCTGATAACAAATAACAATTGAAAGAAAAAAATTTAAAATAAAAAATGGCAGATTTAAGTTTCAAAATGTGATTTGTTTATATTTTCAATTTGTCTAATAAATAATAATATTGTACAATTTTAATTATTGTCAACTTTTTATTCCGCGATTTTATTATTTCTTGCAACTATCGGAGTTATGAAGATGTATTTCCGTTTTGTAGAATAAATTCACTGGATGTTTATCATTAATAGAAGAAGTGCTGAAGTTACAGGAAAAGATAGCTGTTCTGGAAAAACTATTATTTGAGCTGAAATCCTGCAATAGAAGTATCATTTGCGAAAATGATCACTGTTATGCAAGCACTCCACGAAGCTTGCAACGAAAGTTACATTTTTCGCAAGCTAAGGTAATTATGATGAAAAAACAAAAGCGTAATACAATAAAGAAACTTCGTCGATCGACGATGAAAGTGTTGCAGTTACAAAATTTGATGAAGTCTATGAGGAAAAAAGATCGCTAGACCTGCGAAAGCATAGTTCATGTATTTGATGAATTAATAAGTCACAAAATCCACTTAAAATACCTCCTTACATACAAAATGTCATAAGATCATCTCGAGTTATATTTTAATACAATCCGAGCTAAAGGACGATGCGTTAATCCTACATCTCGCCACCTATCTTCGGCTTATAAACGTTTGCTAGTGAGGTATCAAGTAAGGCCGGAATCAGATTATGCATTGAAGATTAAAAATTGAAATTTCACCAATGAGGACAAAGAAATTTTGAGTCCTTTTGTTCTAATTGATCAAACTTCAATCTTTCAATCTTCAATCTCATTCTTCAATACATAGTCTGATTCAGGTTTAAAGACTTCAAATGACAATCTGACTACTATGGAGCAAATTACAATCCTCTTTGCAACTCGGAATTCTATTACTTAGTATCGAAACACCAGGCATTACATAGCGTAATGTGATACCTTAACATATGCTTTGTCTCGTGCTTATGCTATTGATGACGGAACTTCTGCTTATAACTCTACCGATACCTCTACTGACATCTCTACCAACGAAGAAACAGAATGCTCAGATAATTTGGACGCTCTGCCTTCGAATAGTAATGAAGAACAAGACGAAGAATAGATGGAGTTAAAATCGGAAATGACTCCAAATTATTTTAAGTTATCCCAATTTGCCGAAAATGCAGTTGCATTAAGATTACGTCATGCGAATAGTGATTAAAAGAATTCATTGCATATCTTGTTGCTCTGTTCTCTGCAATGGCAACTCCAATGACAATAGGCTTAAGTTAATTCTTCAAAAATCGAATGGCGGTCTTATATTTCCTTCTCTCGAAGTTATAACAATTTGCAGTTTGAGAGAAAGATGTTTCGAAGAACTATCCATGAGTTGCCTATGAACACACCAAGATTTAATCACATCATAGCAAATGCAGTATTTGCCAATTTAATCACGAACAATTTGTTTCCATAATTACATAATCACATGTTTGATATATCAAAAAAGGAAAATCACATACATAATCTAACAAAGTAATACCTTTGTGTTATATTAGGATAAAAATGTTTCATGAAAGCAAAAAGATTACGGAAGTGCAAACATCGGAAAACGAAAGAAACTATCGCGACTTATCATTTTCTTAAATGTATAAATAAGCGTATAAATAAACATATATTTACCGAACATATATATATATACTTTTCACATTTTGTAATATTTAAAATTAATAGCGTTTTCCACTGACAAAACTGGTGCAGCATTAGCGCCAAAGTGAAAATTACAAAAAATAAGCAAATTTACTAGATGTTGACCAATGAAATTATTAGTATTCTAGTAAACTCGCTCACTTTTGTAATTTTTACCTCGTTTCAAGATACAGAATCGATCCCCTAGTATTTAATGTTCCATTGATAAAACTGGTGCAAAACTTGCACTGAGTTCAACTTTTGCTCCACTGTCTTCGAAGTCAATGGAGATCAGTGCAAGTTAAAATTGAAATTGAGTTCGTGCTAAGATATGATATTATGTTATGATATAATATTAGTAATATTAGTTTTCAGTGGACAACACAATTACACTCAGTGCACCAGTGTTGCACAAGTTTGCCCAGTGGAAAACGCTATAATGACTTTTGCACGCGAAAACGCTTGTCACGCGGCAAATGTTTCCGCGTCCAGTGTGCAGGAGCCATAATGCTGATTGGTTGTTTCCTTCGCATTCTCTATTCAGTCCTTTTTCGCACTGTGTGATTTCACTCGTAGTAAATCGTATACGCTATCTATTTCAATATAATGACTTTATGTCAGACCAATCAACGTGGCACGCATGACAGTAAACTAGCCAATCCCGCCCAATCGTGAATTAGCGATCGCGATTGTGCGAGTCGTGCTTTTCCGATCTGTCAAACCATGTGTCAGACTATCACCATTGTTACATAGTTTACGGCGAAGAGAGAGAAAGGATTCGCGGCGGCACTTGGGTTTGCGTTGCACTTGTATGATCTTTTACGCTTGATTCCTGATCAGGAGATTCGAATCTGCCCTCACAGCCGTAAGTACAAAGTGCGATTGTTATTACATTGATAGTTGATTCCCGATCGACGGTTCAGGATCGTCAAAATCGTGATCGCAGTGCGTTGACATTCCGAGGGATCGAGAGAATTCCAGGCCAATGTCAATCTGCGTTGGCCGTGCGCGTGCCAAAATGTCCCAAGCGGCTGATCGCGCGCCAGCGGAGATCGATGATGGTCTTGTATCGTCTATCGTCTCTCAAACGTACAGTGACGATGCGTAATCGACGTATCCGAAGGCGATACATCCACTCTTCCTCTTGGCAGCATCCCCGCCCCAACGATCGTGTCGTCGATTAACTCCTAACCCTCATGCGGAATCCATTGTCAGATGAACATTGCGGCGACCAACGACATCGATGATGGCAACACGATCATTGTCTGCTTTTCTTTTTTTTTCTCTTTCGAGATAGTTTCCTCCAACGGGTTTCGTTTGGAACCTCGTCATTTTCGCCGCTTCGTATTTTTGTTCACATCGTATGACGAATCAGTGTATCTATATATGTGTACATCTATGAGTGCACGCGTGCATATTTGAAGATATTTTTAAACGAGAAAGAGAGAGCGAAATTATCTTTCTTTTTTGCTCAAACATTTCTTGAGTATTGTTCATATTTCATGTAAATAATTCTTAGATTAGTGTGAGTGAATACATACAAATCTTTTTTTTTTGCTAAGACAATAAAGTATTAATATACATGATACACAATTACAGGAAACTATTTTTAACATCCTTAAATAATGGAAACATACTGATTAAGAAGTAAAACTGTCATAATTTTAATTTATTTTTGAGAGCAGAATTAAAAATAATATTAAAGCAATATTCTTGAAAAATTTGTATGTTTCAGAAATATATATAGATTGACTATATTCTGTTTTATGCTTACAACACTTGTAAACATCATTTATCCTTGTTTAATATTTGATAGACAATATGAATATACTAATACTTATAGCGTGTATGAGCATGAAAATAGCACACACCTATATTATTTTTAAAAGTATTTTCAAAAAAACATATACGTTCCAGAAATTTCTAACATGCGTCTTTCTTTTATGCTTCTCTTGATATTATGTTTGAAAATTATAACCGTAAAATAAAAAACCTGTAACTTCAAAATTATTTACATAAAATTTTTTTAATTATTTATACATAATATAATTTTTTCTGAAAACAAAAATTTCATTTATTAGTTATAATTAAAATAAAATGTTAAGTAATAATTTAAAACAGTGCACATAGAAACATAGTTTTGAGCCATGTCAATGATAAAATAATAAATAATAACTTAAAAATATAGTTATAATGTTTATCATGATATGGTGAAATTTTCCAAAATTTGTCAATTTTGATCCTCCGATATATAAAAATATGTTTTGTCTGCAATAAAATTTAATGTATATAAATTTAATATATTAGATTATTGTAAATTTGCAGTATTGAAGATTATGATTATATTATTTTATTATATTAATTTGTGAATTTTTTATTATGACTTCCTTGCGCTATTTTTAAGTTTATTCAAGAAAAACTTCTATATAACTAAAATATAATATTAAAATATAATATATGAAATATAATAATGTAAAAGATGTATAATTTTTATTTGTATTTTCAGATGTCAACTGGACCTACACATAAACATCGTTACAAAAATGTAGGATTAGATTCACAAGAACTGCGAAGACGCAGAGAGGAAGAGGGAGTCCAATTAAGAAAACAGAAACGTGAGCAGCAATTATCAAAACGTCGCAATGTTCCAAACATTGTTGCAGATGAAGATAATGTTACATCTACAGATGAATATTCACTTCCTATTGGTACAGCACAATCGGTAATATAATTATATTTTTTACTGTTTTTATGTATAATTTGTTTCATAATAATTTTTCTTTTTACAAAATTTATATTTTAACAGTCTCCTGGTATTATAACATCTGAAATGGTAGATGCATTATATAGTCCTAACATAAAAGATCAATTGGCAGCAACGCAGAAATTTAGAAAATTATTATCAAGAGAGCCAAATCCCCCTATAGATGAGGTGATACAAACAGGAATCGTACCACAATTTGTTGAATTTCTTAAAAATAATACAAATTGCACTCTGCAGGTTGGTATATGGAAATATGACAGTAAATGTTCTCTTTTGTTGTGTATCAAAGATACATATAAATGATAATATTAATTGTTAGTTTGAAGCAGCATGGGCTCTGACAAATATAGCAAGTGGTACATCTCAGCAAACACGTATTGTGATAGATGCAGGAGCTGTTCCTACTTTCATATCTTTACTTGGTTCTGAATATGAAGATGTGCAGGAACAAGCTGTTTGGGCATTGGGTAATATTGCAGGCGATAGTCCCGAATGCAGAGATCATGTCTTAGCCAATGGTATCCTCACACCACTTCTGCAGTACGTTTCTTTACATTTTTTATGTGAATTATTATAGTTTATCATTATTATAAGAAAAATGAAAGATTCTTACATGTCGCACAATAATATTCTTATATACATACAATAATATAAAACTAATATTGCACTATTTTTATAGACTGCTATCAAAGGCAACACGACTTTCTATGACCCGCAATGCGGTATGGGCATTATCAAATCTCTGTCGAGGAAAAAATCCAGCACCAGTTTTTGCAAAGGTTACACCATGTTTACCAGTGTTGGCACATCTTCTCAATCATACTGACTATGATGTACTCGCTGATGCTTGTTGGGCTCTTTCTTACTTGAGCGATGGCCCAAATGATAAAATACAAGCTGTTATTAATGCTGGTGTTTGCAGACGTCTCGTAGAACTTCTCATGTATGTTTAAATTTATATTTATTATGCATAAAGATTAATTTTATGTGGATTATATAACAATTGATGAAAATTTTTCAGGCATGAACAAAATAATGTAACAAGTGCGGCTCTTCGTGCTGTAGGAAATATAGTTACTGGAGATGATGTGCAAACGCAAGTTGTATTAAATTGCTCGGCATTACATTGTCTATTACATCTCTTAAGTTCGCCACGGGAAAGTGTTCGTAAAGAGGCTTGTTGGACAGTCTCTAATATCACTGCCGGTAATCCCCAACAAATACAAGTATGTTTCAATCTTTAAACATAATATAAAATATAACTTTGTTTATATATCTCGTATATCAATAATTAATATACAACATTGATTTCTATTTTTTAGGCGGTGATTGATGGTAATATCTTTCCGGTTTTAATTGAAATTTTGAGTAAAGCTGAATTTAAAACACGTAAAGAAGCTGCATGGGCAATTACAAATGCTACTAGTGGTGGAACAGCCGAACAAATTCGATATCTCGCAGTGCAAGGATGTATTCCGCCGCTTTGCGATTTGCTTACTGTTATGGATGTCAAGATTGTTCAGGTCGCTCTGAATGGTATAGAAAATATTCTACGCCTGGGAGAACAAGATGCAACTATGCATAATGGTCTCAATCCTTATGCAGTTCTTATCGAAGAATGTTATGGTAAAATATCAATTTGATAGATTTTCTATGAAAAATGTGTCGTCAATGAATATTTAATTTATTAAATCAATTTTTTTTTAAATAATATTTCAGGCCTAGATAAGATAGAATTCTTGCAATCGCACCAAAATATGGATATTTATCAAAAGGCCTTTGATATTATCGAACGATTCTTTGGGTCTGAGGAAGAAGATACCCGACTTGTACCTTCAATCGATTCACAAGGACAAGAATATCAGTTCACCGCACCAGATTCTTCCCAACTACCAGTGCAAGGCTTTGAATTCTAATCATGTCTTTAAATTTCTGAATATAACTCTGTTTCATTAAACGTTAACGTTATTCGTTCTACAGGGATTTATAATATTCTAAAAATTAGTAGGGGAGATCGCACGCCGAGCTATCTGTTGAGAGGTAGGTGCACAGTACTGCTATCTCGGATGTTAAGCGGTAAATATCCTTTTAATTTAAAAAGTAGCTGAAAAAACTAAGTAACATGAAAACAAAAATTTCTGAAATTACATGTTTTTTCAACTACTCGTTAGAATGATAGACATCTGTCTCTTAACATCTGATCTGAGATAATACTGTGGACACATGGTCTTCCCTACATCAATAGGAAATTTGATTTTACATATTCATTCACTGAGCTTGAGTGTATTTGTGTCAGAAGTATAACATAATTGAAACTGATCTATTCTTCTTTTATTTGAATTAAAAGCAGTAAAAACTCTTCATACACTTTCAATTGATTTTTTCTTTTTTTTTTTTATTATTTAAAATGAACCATAACTTACTCTATGTTACGATCTGAAATTGTTTTCGAATCTACGTCAAATTACGACAATGTCTGTGTTTAGAGCCTTGAAACAATTTGTGTAGGAACACTTACAGACTCATACCTGCATGTATTTAGTATGAGACGTTTAGTTTTTGAAACAAACGTCTTAGTGCTTAAGTAGAAGTGGAGACAGTGATCAGAATTTGTCGAGGCAAACTCACACCTCGTCCGACATGTGACTGACGCAGAATTACGAAAAAAAAACTTGCACTACCCTGCAAGACACTAACTGAATGACTGAAGTACGCGACTACGTAGCCAACACGGACAACATTACGCAACGCGGTACTCACCTCCTTACTATACTAGATAGAAACATGACCAATTAAACTTTTTTACTGTAAATACGTATCTCGTAATTTTAAGGCTATTCTATACAGAGTGCCCTCAAGAAGTGAAGCAATAGTTTTATTTGGCCATCAATACAAAACAGTTTGCGAGAATTTAGATATTTGTAATTTGTGATAGATATGATTTGTACTGAGATACGTGCAAAGTATGCTTTGGTTTTCTTATGTTAAATAATCGTGCGGAATGCCGCCTCCAATTATTATATACTTATACTTTTGTTAATCTAGTGTCATACAATCAATTATTAGTTCTTAATTATAAATATTTGCAAATGTATTAAATAAAGATTTTTTATCTTATGTTTTTCATAATTGAATTTTTAAATTATCGCAGAGATATTTTTCAACCCTTTATTTGCCTATAATGAAAATGAATAGTATTGAAATTGTACAGCACATAATCAGATTTTGGACATTCTGTATGAAAAGTCTATGACTGTATATATAAAATGTATTTATTATTTAGGTTGTTACCGATTTGTGAATTATTACGACGGAGAACGACTGTACTACAACTCATTAGTTGAAACTTTGCTAATATTACTTTAGCAAAGTATATAGCTATGGGTGCTTGTTGCCAATTTATAATATATTTATCGAATAATATTACATAAATATAGAAAATTGGATTTGTCGAGTTGATTATGCGCTATGCACGTTATTTTTATATAAAATTTCGGAATGAATTATTTTATATATATATATATGACAACTATCAATCCTGAAAACGGATTGGTCTAAATCAGTGTTTTTTAATCGGTATAATCAACAATCTTTAAATACAAAATTTTTACCAAAAAATAAAATATATTCTATAATTTAATTAAAATAGATTTTGTTTAATCAATATTAAAACAAATATTACTATTACTTTTATTTCATACGTAAATAGCATGAACATGTATTTATAAATTTTTACGAATTTTTTTTGCTTATTAAAATATTCATTATTGAAAGATTGAAAAGCACTTGTCTAAATCATGAATATTTTTTCCAATGATCTGTAATGCAATGTTAGAAAATTTATTAAAATAGAAATAAAGCTGTATAAATAGATATTGTATATTAAAGCTTTAGTTAAGCTTAAGTTTTTCAGCTGCTTTTAGAAAATATTGAATTGTAATTTGGTATTCTTAAAATAAGTATATTCTAAAAAGCATTGAATGCATATCAGAAAATTAACAAATTTTTATTTAAATTACAAAAAGAATTAATGAAAATCATATAAAATATGAAAATGAGGAATATGAAAATTTGTATTTTACATGTTTATTTGTATATATTTTAATATTTAATTTGAGTAAGATAACGAAAGATTAATAGGTGAATGAATTTTTTTTTAATATGAATCGTTTATTGTATGCAATTCATACAAAATGTTACAAAAAATAAATTATTTGCGTATATTTGTAAATGTAACTTGTCAATAATATTTTGCAATTTTATTATATGTAAATATACCTTGTATTATTAAACATATTAAAACTACAATGTCAGGTTTTGTAAATTGGCAATGAGCAAGATACTTGACATTATTTCAATTGTTGTATGGACTGCCGACTGACACATTAATACAAAATCGAATATCACACATACACAAAATAATCCTAATTATTGTATTTTATTTTGAAGCTAAATAAATATGTCATTCGGAAATATGCGTGAAATCGCTACGTACAGTGTCATTATATTTTTCGAAAATAGAAATATGAAATTGTGATTAGAAAAACTCACTCGCTAAAAATAAAATTTATTTCGTGTAACATTGGCATAACAAAATAAAGTTAAATTAACAGATCTATAAATCTTATATTTTTAGTTTGTAACCAAAAACGAGTAACTTTATCATAACTGTCGTAATGTATATGCTAATTGTATATGCTAAATTCATTATATATAATACAAAAAAATTATAGAAAATATTTTTAATATTAGAACTTTTTCAGTTCTGACAGTTTTGATTTAATAAATTGCAGCAATAGCTTACAAATCTCAAAAATATATATTAGGTGTTGGAATTAATTCGTAGCGTTTTTTAATGAAAGAATGTTATTTATTTCACATGAGCATTAAAAAATACATTAATGAAAGTACTTCCCATCACTTGTAAAACGCTACGAATTAATTCCAACACCTAATAACATGTTTAGCATTACATTCATCATATACATCAATATATATTTTACATTATACTACTAAAAGTAACACCAAACTATATGCGATTCGTGATTCGTAATAAATTTACTAATCATTTATCAATATGGATTCTATATAACGTTCGCGATTTGTGATTTATTATTTATTTATATATAAGACAGCTTATGATATGATAGAAAACCTTATTCAGCAAGATGAAAAGATATAAATTTCTCGTGGTCACAAAATCGTTCCAAATATTTCTAGAAAGAACAAATGTATAGAATTTTAGAATTTGATATTTACAAAGGGCTCAATCAATTGAGATTAAACAGAATGTTAGTAATTTTATTTTTTTTATTGATAATGACTTGACATTTAAGATATCATGTCTCCTGATAATAGCTGTTTTTAAATATGAATAGAAAATTTTTAAAATGAATAGAAACGCAGCTCATATATAATTGTACTTCATTACTATTACATTTATCGAAAATGTTGAGGCGAAGTTTTACATTTAAGAGTTTTCAATCAACACAAACTAAACTCTTGATTTATTTTAATTTCATTAAAATACCATTTTGTTAGTGACTCGACATAAATAATAAATAAATAATTACAAATTCGATGAATCTGCCTTTGAATGAAATGAATCTCTTCGAATAGCAAACTGCACATAAGGCGCTAGCTTTGAATTAACAATTTTATTATTGACAAAAACATATTTAACTTTGTAATTTACATAACTATATCAATGTGTTGTTATAATTGTATATGCTTATTTTCTTCAATTCAGATTAACAATATCTTAATTGTGGTTCAGGTTGTACCGATATAATTACCCCATCTGTAATGCGCGTTATAAGTGCTATCAAAATATCCTGATCGATGCTCTTTGATAATCGATTATAAATCTGATTTTCTACAAACTTTAGCTTCTTCTGTTGTGACAAAGAACTGTTAGTTTGCATAGTAAGAATATAAATAGCTTCTGCTACTAAAGGATTTATTCTATCGCATAAATTATGTAATGCCTTTATTGCTTCTGCATTAATATTCAATATGTCGTGAATAATCTGTAACAAATTTGTTTGATTGTACAAGTCAGTTCATATAAATAGAGTTTATATTTGAAATATATGCATACTCACCACAACTTTTTTTTTCTCTGGAGAATGTTCGTTTAATATAGTAATGATCTCACCAGCATCGTTTCCAAAATCTTTTGGATTAAATATCAGATAATTATCTGCATTTAAAATATCACTGCTCATATGTGCTAGTTTAGTAGCTAAACAATTCATTGTAGTTGTTTCCTTTGCAAACAGCAGAATTACTGAAGGTATTTTGGGAGTTCTTGATATCACTTCGTTTATAGTAGATGAAATATCACTCCAGATATCTAATTCTTGATTAGAAAATGAAGCTTTGAGGTTTTGGACTGATTTAGTTAACGATAAAGGATTATTAATGATTATAGACTGTCCTTTATTGTTATTTAAAGGTAATTTGAAAAATATTCCTACTAATACTATTAAAATAATACAGATAAAGTAGAGATTGCTGCTTGTATTCTGTTTATTCTTCTTAATATCCCTTTCATACTTTATTTTCTGTGAATGACCATCATTTCTTTCTGGAGAGATAGTTCTAGAGCGACGTAAAGATAGTGAACGATGTAAAGATGTCTTTTCGTCTTCCTCACTAGAACTTTCTGTCACTTGTGCATTTTCATAACTTTGATTTTTAAATAATTCTTCAGTTTCAGATTGATTTGATATATTTTGCTGTCTTGATATGTTTCTTTCCATTTCTGAATTTTGAGAATTGTTTAAAAAATGGTATTTGCTTGTATCTTCTGATTTTAGAGATTTTCTAGATTTGGGTTTAGATGATGTAGATGCCATTGGTGGACTGTGAATCTACAAAATAATGCATTATCTGTTACACAAGTAAAGATCAGAAATGGTCATATATAGGTTATGCCTTAGTAATGCCTTGCAATCAAATTTAATTTACCTGTAGTATCAATGTAATTCTTAACAACAATTTGTTTGTCAAATTATATTCCAAAGATAAATGTTGCATGTAGTGACAAGTGATACATGAAATTTTAATCAATATACTTTAAAGAGGCTAATAAAAAGTAGAAAGTAACATCCTAAAGAAAGTTATACATACATTGTTTGTATTTTCTGATCTTAGAGATCTTCTAGGTTTGGGTATAGATGGTATGGATGTCATTGGTGGATTGTGAATCTGCAAAATAATAACACAACACATGGAGAAGATATGAAGAGGAATCACAATCGCATGAGCGAAATGTTAGTAGAATGCCAAAATTTTCTCTATACATTTAAACAGAATACTACAAATTAACATCATTTGCATTTGCTTATATTTTATTAGCAGAAATTGATACAATTTAACAGCAAAGGAATCAAAACCGTGTGTTCAGATTTATAGTGGCAGTACTTCAAAATTTATAATATATATAACATAAATTATAAATGTCATGTATATTGGCAGTATACATATATCCAAATACAGCCTAAATAAACTATAGGTATTTTTTATTCCTGTATTGTCATATAGTGCAATAAGTTAATGGTTAACTTTTAATAAGTTTAACTTATTTTAAGTAATAATGAGTAATAATGAGTTGTAAAACTGAATCTAAATGAACCCCATGTAACTATCGGTTAACTTAACCGAGATTGGAAGAGATCCAAAATGAAACGAACATAAATTTGTTTCACCTCAACTTATTGCATCGTGTGCACCAGTTCAGAAAGTGCAGAAATAAAAAAACAGTGATGTATTTAAAATATTTAAATAATTACAAAACAGTAAATTCTGCTTGTGCCCATTTCCACCAATGTAGATTAATTTTAATCTCGGTTCAATTTACTCTTCGTCTTTTTCTAGTTCTAAAGAATAAAAATATTAATAAAAACGGACATCAGTCGGTTTCTGCAGTTAATCTATTATTACATCCTACTTGTAACTCTCGCAAGTTTTGCTACATTTTTACTGGCATTTTACCAACAAAATATGTAACGCGCATAATTAAAAAAATCTATTTTCGATAAATTTTACCATTATCTATGTAATGTAAAAGAAAAAAATCCTGCGTGTGACAGTCGAGGATTCCATACGCTTATCTCAACGAAGATGAATACGACTTCTCAGGAAAATCAATGAGTAACAATGAAATCCAAAGACATATACCTCGCATATTCCGCAGCCGGTGGCCTCATCTTCATTCATATGTTATTGTCACAGAAAGATATAACCTCATTATAACGGTCGCAGCAACTAGTTGTATCGCGAGTATCTGCGATTATCGCAAATGATCGCAAATTTTGCCGTAGAAGCGTCACTCTAGTGGCCCTAGTGCCAATATGTGAGCTAGCAACAGACTACGCGCGATTGATAAAATCGAGATTCGAGATTGGCGTTAGTTTCAGAGTGGTCACCACGCTTGATCAGCATCAGCTAGATGACGTAAGATACGTGAATGCGGCCATTGCGACAACAACTGACAGCAACGCGAGTGGCGAGACTGGCGAGACGCACGTTTGCGAGGATCCGGCTCATCCGGTTGCCGTCGTCGTCGTCGTCCTCGTCGTCATCAAATCTGAGGGCGTCAATGGACGTCCGGATGCGAATTTGAAGTTGCTATATGGTGACAACATGTGCGTTGGTCCGTTGAAGAAATTATGCCATTGGGGACCGCTCTCCTCACTCGGTATGTCTCTCAAGTCCGGATGAACTCCGATCAATCGAATGTCATCTCATCAATGAAAACATGATTGATCTCTTGTCAGCTATGTTCAAATATATAATAAGAACGATTAACTTGACTAAATTCCGATTAACTTAATTAAAGATGATTAACTTCAAAATAAAACTTTTGTATGTAGATTAATTTTTTTATTAATTTTTTGTCGTTTGATATATGAAAAGAATTATCAATAAAATTATGTAAGGAAAGTGTAAGAATCTGATGAAAGGGATAGAGGAAGTATAAGTGAGAAAATACTGCCCGACAATTGACAGTAATATGATGTTGAAAGGCTAGGAAAAATAAAATATAATAGAAGATTTTAATATAAGATTATAATAGAAGATTTTAATTTTCCTGAACAAGTGAGGAATTAAGGAAACTGAAAAAAATATTGAATGATTATAAATGAGATAATAAAAAGAAGAAACTGACAATCAAAAGCAAGGATTTTAATGTATTTAAATACAGTACATTGATGAGAGTCCAGTTATTTGTTATTAATTTATCATTGTTTATCAATTTTGAAAGTTATATAATTTATTATCTCTGAACTAATCTTTTTTGTGATGTATCAAATAACAGAAAAAGTCCATTGTTCATGTTAACGAAATATTACTTGATTAGTCAATTGAAATTTAAGTTATCTTAAAGTAGTACATGGTAGGCGTGATTTTTAAAAATTTATAGGTAATATCAAGAGATATTTTTCAGCAAGCTAGATGACAAAGTATAACATGGTGAATTATTTTATCTTTGTTTAACATTGATAAATAACAAGAATGTAACGATTTACTGTGTCACTTGTGCTTTTGGCTTGAAAGTACCCAATAGTATTATGTATATAACATATTATGTATATACTTTAATGTTCTGTTATGTTTACAAGGCTTTTGCATGATTTTTTTACACATATATAAAATGTTCAGCTCATTTTATTTGGTATTATAAATAGTATAAATTGTAATTTGGTTTGTAAGATTATCAGCGTAAAATCTTGATGGCAAGGAGACTAGTTGTAGATTGAAACTTTTGTTAATTTGTGTTGCAGCAATGATAAAGTTCATCACGTTGATGACGATACACTGTAGTAGACAATGGTGGCCACCACAAGACAGTATCCTAGCAGCTGCCAGTTTCTTACTATTCTTTATTCTCAGTGGATTGACTCTCTTCCATTTTATCAGCGCGATTGTTGAAGGACCCGGATATCTCACATTAAAATGGATGCCAGTAATATATATTACACATTTATCATTGAACCTTTTTATAAAGTGAACACTTTTTTTCACTCCTTTGCAAATAACTGAAAACTTATAAACTTAACTTCTTGTTTTCTTTTCTATTGTTTTACATTTATTTGATTACTAATAGGAACAAAAATTAAAACGAATTTATATGATTGTAATTTCAAATCAGAGTTTGACTATATTAATTTTACATTATTTAAATATTTAGATAGTAAACATGATATTGTTACGTTGGGCTTTATTATATTTAAATTAATAATAATTAATGATAAATTTATAATACAAAGCATGTAGATTTTGTCGTATTATTAATTAATATTGCATTAATATGATTCGTTTTCAGGAGAAAGCTACAGATATACAATATCTGCAATACTGTATTGTCTGTCAAGGTTACAAGGCACCGAGATCACATCATTGTAGAAAATGTAAGAAATTAAATATAATGTAATTAAAACATAAAGTAACAAGTAATAATAAATATAGATATTACTCAATATAGATATTACTTAAATATTAATACTTTTAAAAGATTTGTAAATTTGTTACTACGATGATAATATAATGTAATGATTTTGGTGCTTTTCTTATTTTGCTACTCTTGCTCGTCAATTTACTTATTGATAGAAAAACACAAAATGTAGCATACATAAAAGAATTTAAAGAACATTGTTTAATTTTCCAATACAATTCTATTTTAATTATTCTACACTTTTTTTTGTTTACTTTTTAGGTAATCGTTGCGTGATGAAAATGGATCATCACTGTCCATGGATAAATACATGCGTTGGACATTATAATCACGGACATTTCACAGCGTTTTTGGCAAGCGCAATCGGCGGTTGTTCCGTCTCTTTCATTATATTAACTTCCTGGATAACAACCGTATTATCACTGAAACCTTTGCCATTCCCACCACCAGAGTTCTATACAATAATATTAGTTGTATTTAGTATTGGTGCATCAGTTGGCGTTGTACTTGCAGTAGGAATGTTATTAAGTGTCCAGGTAAATGTTTTTAATACTCTTATATCCAATTGATGCGTTAATTGTATAATTTTTCAAATTGCATAGATATTAGCCATCTTGAGAAATCGAACAGAAATAGAAGATTGGATTCTGCAGAAGTCCCAATGTTGGCGAAATGATACAGATGCCAAATATATACATCCATATTCAAAAGGATGGCTTTTCAATATTAGTCAAGTTCTTACATGGGATTGTACTCCCGTCGGCGATGGTATTACGTGGCCAGTTATTGATGGCTGTGATCAATATACATTAACGGTAATTTTATTTAATTAATAATATGTCACATAATAATTCTACAATAATTATTTATTTAAAAACATATATGACAAAAATTTACATAAATATCGCTCTTACGCGTATATTATTAACTCATAGAAACTGTAATTATAATAATATGCTAATTATTATTTTGCAGAGAGAACAGCTTGCTCAAAAATTAGATAAACGGAAAAAAGCACGCATATATAGGATTGTAAAAGCTGCATCAGGATCTAAATTTCCAATTGGACATGGTTTTGGCGTATTTTTTCATCCACTTTGTACTGATGAATCTCGCATTAAGTTGGATGTAAATGATATTGTAATTGTAACACGTTGGAAGAAGTATGTATTTTGTATATGATATTGAATTATTGAAAATTAATTTTTTAATTAAATAATTTGCTAATTTACGAAACATTTTTATACTTTTTTTTGCAGATATTGGTTATTTGGACGAAAAGAACAGAAGGAAGAAGAAGATGGAAAATCGAAATGTATAAGGGGATGGTTTCCACGGCCCTGTGCGGTGGAAGTAATAGAAAAATCTGTACGGCTTGGATAATTTGTCCAAAATAATTTATTAATTTTAGAAAATTTATGTGACAACATTTGTGAAGATTTAAGAAACAATTTATAATAATTTTGCATTTTTTAATAGTAAAAGCTGAGAAGAATAAGATAGAAGAACATTACACTCCATACCTATTTGTGTTCAAATTAATATATTTTTCTTGTATTTATACCTCAAACCAATCAATAGATTAAGATATATTATCCTACTATTAATATATGTGTCCTATATTATAACATTTATTGCATATAAATAAGTAAAACTATTGTATATAAATTTTTTTACTTATACTTTTAAGATACTTTGATGAGTTCTTATATAGCGTGACAGTTTTGTTGTACAATATACATGTAATTATATACGTATTTATACATATAATTTAATAATTGTATACATATATATAATAATTATTTAAAAATGACATGTAAATATAATCTATATCAACAAACTTACTTTAATTAGAAAAATATTATTCTAATTAAAAATATTTTGAATTATTAAAACGTAAGTTTTTTTATCAACTTTTTATAAGAAAAAACACGTATTGCAAGAATTTGTACATGTTTTAAAATAACAGAAAAGATATTTGTAAACCAACGAATACAATAAATAAATTTGATGTGATTTGTGATGTGATTACGAAGTAATCTGAAAAAAGTATTCCCAGCGTGTATACAACCGAGACGGTCTGAAAAGGCCGTGGAAAATCAATAATATAGTGTGAAAAGTCGCATTGACTGAGTGAACTCTATACGTGTCAGAATACATGTACAGTGAATACAAAAAGTATTCATACAGAGAAAATATTTTTTAAAAAACTATTTTAAAACATTAAATATTATCCAGCGCGAAATGAATCATCGAATTGATGTCGAATCAATATCGATAAGATAATTTCGACACCAATTTGACGGCGATTCGACGTTTAATTGATCATTTTTTGCTGGGTAATTAACAATTTATTCATAAAGTATAAAATAGACTGTATGTTTCTTAAAATTATATATACCAAAAAGATGTATATTAATTATAGAAAATATATCATCTGAAAAATAAGCGAAAATTAAAAGTTCCATTGTTTGGGTACTCAAAAAGTATTCGTACAATCGAGAAATTTAGCTCATAATATCAGAAATACATGCGAAGCTCATTTGTATATGTTAGAACAAAATGTATTTACTATATAAAATTGCTAATTAATGTTTATTTTCTACAAATAAGACTTTTTTTATAAAAAATTTCCTTGTACGAATACTTTTTGCTCTCACTGTATGTGTAACGCGCGCACGCTTTTGCATTATTCGTTCGAAGAGTTTAACATGCGATTGCTTTGCACGACTGCAGAACATTTTATTCTATTATTATTATTTTATACTCATCTCAATCGAATGCGTAATGTTAGACGTATAATAATCGATGAATGAGTGTGTAGCACACAAAGGAAATTATTGCGTAAGGGTCAATGTTACAATTCTTGTGTAATGCAAGCCGCGAATATCACGTGCGTATCAATTGTATGCACAACGTATATTTAATAATCGATAGTGAAAGGATCGTACTGACAATTCGCGAAATATGTAATCAAATGTAATGTGCAACAACTCAATTTGCTGTAAATGAATACATTGTGACAAATGGATAAAAATATGAGATGCCATAGAACTTTAAAATTTCTTATCTTCCTTATCAACAGGAACTGCATACATTGCTTTGTCGAAATATATAAATATTTGTCGATGTTCTTGAACTCCTTTTTATAATTTTATCTATTTTATTTAATTGATATGAATATGGATTCCTTTCATCCATTCACTCCAGATCTTGGAAATTAATATTCATATATATTCTTTTGCGAAGTTTAAAAATATAAATGAAAGAACAAGATTAATTAGAATACAGAAGGAAATAGCTTTATAACGAGTAAATAATTTGCGTGCGTGCGTGCGTGCGTGCGTGCGTGCGTGCGTGTGTGTGTGTGTGTGTGTGTGTGTGTGTGTGATAATAATTATATAATGAAGATTAAAGGCTGTCGTGCATGATAAAAAGCAATGCAAATAGCGTGATGCACATAGATATCCAAGAGTGTACTATATTACACAATAAGCGTATCTTTTATTTTGATTTTCATTTTGTATTATTTAAATTAACTAATTTACGAATAAAAGAATCAATTATGATAAAATTATTAATCTCATAGAAAGATAGTTTTAAATTAAAAATAAAATTCACGTATATATTTACATTAATTATATACATATTTTTTAGAATGAATAGCTTTATAAAAACATTTCACTTTAATTTAAAATTATTTTTTAGATCTTCTTTCTTTCTTCTTTTTTATAAAGAGAATTTTAATGGCTGATTCAATTACGTACTTATTTAATATTCCAAAATTAAAATGAATTGCAGAAGTATTTAGGAGTATAAAATAACCGAAGTGTATTCCTGTAATTTGTAATGAATTTTATTAATTAAAAAATATTTAAGAAAACAAGAAAATAAACAATTTTATTATAGACTTACATGTATATAATTGCAATAAAAAAAAAATAATAATGACACGCTGTTTTCCGACCAATCAGAAGAGATCAATTTTATACGTACATATAATTGATGAAAATAGTAGTAGTTACATCATGTATCGTTATGTGACATGTAAAAGGAAATACATATATAATTACTATTTACGGCAGTACGTGATTTCTATGTGTAAATCGTAGATATTCTCCTAAACGAACGAAGAGTGGAACCGGTTGTAGGATTGACGAAGGAAGTGAAAGTGAAGGATCAATTTAGTAAACGCAAGTACGCGGCTTTGTGATCCTGTGGTGGGATCCTACTAACGTTTGGCTTGCCAGCAATCAATCGAATGCTGCAGTTTCTTACGTGCGGATCTATCACGAGCACGAAATATCTTTTTATCCTTACTTGTCGTGTAAACAGCTAACTATTTCGAGTAAGTCTCTGTAAATTTATCGCGCGAAGCTATTTAATTTATCGCTTGCATAAAGAAGTGATTGCTTCCGACTATCTCTTCGCGGTATTACCGGCATTTATCTTTTCCAATCAGATTAATTTGTATCAAACTTGCCCTAAATAGTATCTTGTTATGAATTTTTTTATTGTTTCAAATTAGTAATTTATGTATTAGAACTTTATTACTATTATACTATTTCCTGAAATTAGTCATGTATAAAAAATTATAAAATTAATCAACAATGATTTAAATTTCAGATGGTTAACTTGATATTATTTATCTATAAACTACTTTTATATATTAGCTATATATATTTATTTCTATTACTCTATAATATTTATTTTTACTCTTATTTAAATTGTGGAGGCATTTTTCAAATAAAAATATTATTGGATTTGCGAAAAAACGATTGGAAATAATTTAAAAATCATTCAAATTTAATATTGCACATATTCTATTCGTTTCTTCATTAATCCAATAATATTTTTTCATAAGGGGGTGAACGCTAGAAATGATATTAATATAAATGTAAATACAAAACGCATTATAATTAAAACAAATTATTTGAGCACTCAATATAATATAATGTATCTGCATAAGTTAATTACGAATATTAAACATTCCGCTCATCCTCAGAAATAAAAGTATTAATAAAATTTTTTTGCATGTATCTCTCGCATCATGGAATGAAGGAAGCGACGCGATCAAGATGCATCTTGCCGGACACGTTAAGATTTTATTCACACTCGTCCTCTTCTCGTCGATTTCCGTTTTCGGATTTCCAGACGGTGGGCCGGTGGACGCGTGCGTGAAGCCACGACCTAATCAACCTTATCATGGTGAAGCACGGTCACAACCCTTAAGCACGAGCCCTTACAAGATACTGGCTTCGTCGTCGCAGTACGAACCAGGTTCACAGATCACAGGTGAGCCAAATGCGCACGGCGCTTATATAATATTATTAAACATCATTTGGGTATTCTGAGTTAATTTCTTGCTACGCAAAACAAATGACATTTTTATTAATTAAGTTTAGAGTACCTCCGAGCGAGAGATGCTCTGCAATATAGGCTAGAATAATAATTTTATGATTAATTTTATATTTCGGAGTACACTTGAATCTATACGGTTAATATCGTCTGAGATAATGCTAATAAGATAAAAGGACACTACATGTATAGGACGAGAAGAAGCTATTGAAAGTGTTGAAACTGAATATTTTATAATAAATTAACGGAACGAGAGGGTTAAATTAAACGTTACTCTATAAAATCTTAGTATATGGTGCAAAAAATATATCTATATTTATAAACAAGTAAAAATAAATATAAAAAGTATCAAAAAATTGATTACAGTTGCATGGCTTAACGATATATGTATGGAAGATTTCGATATGTGAATAATTATCTTTATGAAAAAGATTTACTTGAAATTCTTCTAAGGTAGTTATAATTATTAAATTTAAATTAGAAAACGTATTTAATAGTTTTAAAAACACTATAATTGTAACGTAAGTTCAGATCGTCATTATTCCAAAAACATTAATTACTGCATACAACTATATATATCTATATTATTCAATATTTCTTATGATATTTATTTTTATAAATGTATACGTGTATAAACGATTGTTTATAGTGTAATATTTAATTCATTTTATTCTACTCATTACAAAATAACTGTAATTTAGTTTCAATAACTTTTCAATTGTTTTCTTAATTAATACATTAAAAAAAAAGAAAAAAGAAATATTGCTAATATCTTGCAATGAGCATAATTAAAAAAATATAATTTCTAAAATACGATAAATTAAAATAATTATTTTGTAAAAGAAAAACAAGACAATGCAATCGTAAAGCGAAATTAATTTCTGTTTTCTGTTTTCCTTTCTATTGTTCGCTTAATTGTTACTTATATAGCATTTAGTAGTTCGCTTTATTTTGCGTCAAAGAAGTATGTATTTTGTCCGATACATGAGATAATTGGATTCATCAAAATTAGAATTGCGAAATGTGTTAAATATATGTAACAACGTACTCCGGTCAGTTTCGTTGATGAACACGTCTGCGCTTGTGGAGCAATGGCGAATTAGTCTACAAGAGGGATAAGTACACCCGTTAATTTTCGAGCATGCGAACAGTTTCCTTACGTCGATTACGCATGATTAAACGTAGATGTCATTTATCCACGGAGGAAGGTTGAAATGAAAGTCTGAAATCTGTTACGCAATAAATCGTGAAACTTTGAAAACTCGTATTGCGAAGCAAATGTGTGTCAACTAATTCTTATAATGCGAATCCCATAGACTAAAATTAAATTTTTAAAAGTTCGTTTTTTTCAAATTCTAAAGCGATTTTACGATTTCTTAAAATAACGTATCGCGTTTTTTTAGAAGAACAAAAAACGCATAAATATTGATATTTAGAGGCTGATTCTGTAAACAACAATCGTTGATGTCATTACGCAACTTTTTTATAATACTTTATAATATCTGCGCCACGACATCAACGATTGTTTAAGAGTTACTGAATTAGCCCTTAATTAGTAATTTTGTCTCTAAATTCAGACCGAAATTTGACGTGATGCTTTAACATAAATGTTGCAAAAGTACAGATAAGACTATATCAATTTAACGAATTTGAAATATGTTCAATTCTTTTTTGTTATAAATCACATTGCACATTTAAATGTTATGTGTATTTTATAAAAGTTTCAATTCTATTATAATTGTTACTTTATATCTGATAATAAATATAATTTATATTTCAAATGTAAAATTTTCACTCATTATATCAATTATCGTCATTGTAGTTTAAATTTATCCTTTTAAAATTAATATAGTTCAATACTTTTAATTTCATTACATTATCTGAAAAACACACGATTTGTTACTATAAAATTACATAGCAAAAGTTCAAATCTTTTCAAATAGATTTTAGTTGCAGCGTCAGTAATATAATACTGACAGAATTTTTTAAGGATTTGTATCTCTTCTTTGTAATTATATCCTATCCAGTTTATTCGCACCATCACTCGTTTCAAATTCCTCGACAGATATAATAAATTAAGATTGCTGTTGCGAGCGTTATATTCAACTATCTACTATTTCTTTTATATCACTTTGCCGATACCGCGATGGATTTGTACGATTGAACACGTAAAATTCACACGTCCATGGCGATGTGTACTATGGTTGTATTCTGATATTCACTGCCAGTATTGAAAATCTATAGGGCACGTGTAATGTATCTATATTATAAATTTTCAATACTGGTAGTGAATATCGAAACGCAACTATAAGAGGTAAGTTGAACTTTATCTGAGCGAATGGCGTCGATAGTTATCACAACTTAACTATTTTTCGTCTACTTTTCAGTCACTATTATGGGTGCCCCATTCAAAGGATTCTTCGTGCAGGCGCGTGATACTACTTCAAACAAATGGATTGGATCTTGGACGCGTACGCCGAACACAAATATACATTCCGAGTGTAGTGCTGTGACGCACGCTGATCCACATGATAAGGAGCAAGCTACCTTTATCTGGAACGCACCAGCAGATGCACGAGGAAGTGTTTACTTCACGTGAGTGCTATATTCTTTAGCAGCGGAAATCCCGTGAGAAATGTCTGTTCATGCATTAATAATGGAATGTAGGAAGGACAATGTTGAGAGTCGCAAATTGCGGGTCCTTGAAACTTGCATTGTTTACATAATTATCAAACATTCCACGAAAGATATAACTCCAATAAGAGATATACGATGTTAAAAATGCATATACGTTTGTAATTGACATGGTTGTTTAAGAATTATGCAATGAAATTTCCGGTAGTAATTTATATTAATTGCATATTTCATAACTATTGTAAGCGTATAGTTCAAGAGCTTATACACATTTTATTCAACACAGTCCTTTCAAAGCTACATAATTATAATTAAATAATCACTCTTGATAGCAAAATATCTCAACTTTCTCATTTTTATTAAGAAGTTTTTATTTTAGGAAGAAATGAAATTTCCAATGATTAGATGTTTTAAAAAAATCACACATAAGAATTATTTATATTATTTTTATAAAAGATATAAATAATGTTAAAAAGCTATAAATAAAATTTGCACACATATGTGATTTTATATATAATTCAAATAATTTTAAAATATTAAAAAGGTCATCATGTTAAATTGATTTCTTCTTTCATAACGTAATCTTTCTTCTTTCATAAGTACATTATTCGGATTAAGCCATACTATTATTATATATGATCTTGAGTTTTTTTTTATTATTATTAATAAAAATATCAAAACATTAATTTAATTTTTGTGCGTGTTTTAAAATTCTTTTTCACGAATTTATACTTTGCGATGCATCCGTGACGAAGCAAATTTAATAATAGTAAAACGAGGACACGTAGTTTGATCGTCAGTTTAGCTATAAAAAATTCTTTATACTACATTTTTTAGAAAGATTTTATAGATGATAAATAATCACTCATATATACTTAATTAATGCTTTGTGAAAATATAAAGAATCTTAAAGTATCTTTTTAAAATTTGAGACATCCTGTAATCTTAATTCTTTAGATCATCAATGAGGATATTAAGTCATTTTTTTGTATGTATATTCGCGTAAATATATTTTGTGATACAGTTGAATCAAATTTAATAACCGTTAAATGAGATATAGATATAATCTACCTAATGCACGCGCAATAATTTGCGGTCGGTTCACGATGACACAGCGAGATTAATTGTATGATGTCGGCCGCTGGAAATAATTGCTTTTATAATTTGGTCATATTATTATTCGTGATTCCACGCATACATGAAACTTGTTAATAATTTGATAAATTTTCCAGCATACATTTTACAGTAGAAAATTGGACCGCAAGTTGTCGATCTCTCGTCTTATGTGTGTATGTAAAGAATAAGCGCTATAAAATGTTTATTGTTATAAATTGCCTTGATATTCAATAAAATTACAAAACGTTTCTGTATAAATCTTACATTATCAAACAAAAGATAAACTAGTATTTTTTGATTTTTAGGAATTCTTAAATAAATTTTAAATAAATTTTTTTTATTAACAACAGGGGATTGAAAATTAAAAGAATATAATTATTATATAAGATAAAATTAAATTAAAGACTTTTCTATAAATTTTCAAATATAATTACAAGAGAGAGAGAGAGAGAGAGAGAGAGAGAGAGAGAGGAGAGTTTGAAATCGTTTCAATTTTAAAACATTGCAATGTAGAATATTTTTCGAAATTTTTTCTTCTCTCTTTTAAGAAAATATTAACGAAAAAATAATAATAAAGAATAAGGGCAATGAGAGTGTTAATACACATATCTTTACTGTCTGGTTGAGAGTTGCCAAATTTGTCTCTTTGCTGTTTAGCCAAGCAACTAACTGAAGAGAACAATGAACAAAGAAATTAATTGTATTGTTATTAATTCTGTGTATACTTATTCTACTCATCTTCCGTCTCCATAGATTACAATTAATTATTTCAAGCGTAGCACGTTAAATTAGAAAAAAGAAGATTACAAAAAGTAAAAATTTTGTTTTAATATAAAATATAAAAATTGTTATATGTATTATCCAGATAGAAGCCAAACAAAGAATAACCGTCAAAATTTTTTTTTCTGAGAGCCACGTCCGCATAGAATAATAAATATAATAATTATAAATCAGATATTATAAATGTAATCTATATTAAAAGTATGTAAAAAAAGCGTACTTTTTAACTGTTTATTAACAATTTTTTAGGTAGTAAAATAACATTTAAGTTTGTCAACAATAAAAATATATTATTTTATTTTTAATCAACAATTTTTAATTTAAAAAAAATTATCGCTCAATTGTATAAAAACAAATACTGAAATATCAAAAATTAAAAGCGCAATAGCAAGTTAATATATACAGCAAGTTAATTATACTTTAATTAACTAAACATAACAACATAATGTTTCGACCAATACATTCCAGTCATTTTCAATGTTAATATCTAATAGAACATGCTAAAAAGAAATGTTTCTAAATATACATATTAAATTTACTTAATTTTATCTCATTTGGTTATAATAATCATATAATAAAATCTGTTATCTTCTTCTAGCAATTTATCGTATGAATATTATATCCTGCGAATGAAATCTAAAATTAAGTAATTTAATATATAGGTTTAGAAATGTTCTTTCGAAAAAATCGCGTATGTGGGCGCAGATGGGATCTACAGAAAGTCAATCGCACAGAGTGATCGCCACTCGACGCCTCATCAATAATAAATTTATTAAAGAATTTATCATTAAAAAAAAATTAAACCTATTATGATATATATATTTTATGTATTTATAATTAATGTGTCAAATTATATTGTAATATCTTTTAAAATGTATTTAAAAATAATTTAAATTGGCTGCTCCGATTTGCTATATTTGAAATTGAAAATGGGTTTATGAGAATTGTAGAAGAAAATTAGGTATATAATTTTATGTTTTAGTAAATATTTATGTTTAAAAGTGTTTTAATAATTTATTTTAATAATATATATCAATAATATATATCAATAATTTATTTTAATAATATACTTTTTTCAGTGGAACTGTACTGAAGGACTATGCGACATTCTGGTCCGAGCTTGTGTCACAGGTGGCACAATAATATTCGTCAGCATACTGTTTGAATCTTTACTTGTCGACGAAGTGCTTTCGCCAAAGGATATATTCCATCTTTACAAAAAAATTTTTTAATTTTATTCTTATATTGGATATTTTGATACATTGCGACATGTTATGCAATATATATTTTATATAAATCTTGTATTTTTGTATGATCGCAGAATTGCCAAGCGTTTTAAATAATAAAAGATCATCGAAACGGATACATTGTTCATTCTATGTGTTCGTTAGTTCCTTTATTTTCATTAATTTCTCTCTAAAGAGAGCAAATTTTTAAGCAACAATTATCGTAATATTTATATCAGATATCTTTTTCTACTATTGGTTTATTTGTTTCTCAATAAAATAATAGAGAAAAGTCGCAAATATATGAATGAAATTCTCGACATGTCAGGCACGTTTTTCTAATAATCAATCGGTCGATCGAATGTGAATTATTATTTCTGCGGCGTCCTAGAAAAACTCGTTTTGCTTCGAAATGGATCCTATTAAGGAAGATTACTCAAGTCGATTGGCTAAACATGTAACAGTTAGGTCTCGATGAAAAAGGAAATAAACGATTTCTCGTCGTGTCATAAAATTTTGCAATACAAAAATCTTTCATTAATTATTATTTAAATTCGAGTCAAAAATGAAGAAATTCGTTTAAACATATATTAGATCATTTAAGTAAATCGGCTGGTAAAATAACTTTGTTGTTGCGTTTTACTTTTGTAATATAACACAATTTATAACAAAGAATATTTAAAACAAGAATATTTCGAAATTTTTTTCTTCAAAAATATGTATGCATATTATCATAACAAGATATAAAATTTCTTCCTCCCATCTCTTGAATATTTATTTAAAAAAATAATATCTATCTAAAGTTGAAATTATAATATGGAATTATATATATATATATATATCAATTTTTTTTAATTAAAAGCGTTGTATCATTTAAAGTTTGTGCGATTATGCTGATAAGGTAGTTGGAAACTATGTTGTTTACTTTTTGCTTTATTCGCGCATTATGCAAATGCAAATGTGTAATGCAAATTATAATTTTTAATAAGTATAATCTATTTTAATTATCGTTTAATAATTTCATAGAAAAATAATATGGAACGTTATTACGATAAAATTCGATTCTTGACTTTATACATCATTTCTAAAAATCGTTGTTGCACGTCATATTGGAGGGACATGTAAGTAAACTTTAGTGGATTACTGCATCTTGCTGCTTCTTGGCGAGGGTTCCGCCATTTCCTCATCCCGTTAATGGATCTCAGCACGCTTTTACGTGAGCAGAAGGATCGAGGAACGCGTTACATAAGACTTCGCTTGTCGGGTAAAAGTGGGCCACACTGGTATTACAAACCCGACAAGTCTAAGACTCCTTTTTTCTTGCTCTTGCCTTTGGCTCTGCTCGAAGAGACCCAGGAAATTGATCCCGTATCGTTATATTTCTCTTGATAGACATCAAGATGTTGACATGAATGTACACCCATTATGTAGCTCTTTTCACTTCTTATTTTTTTATTTTAATGATTAATAGTCGCAGAATAATAAATTATACAAACTATTATATTTACTATACAATGTAATAATTTGAATAACTAATTATCGAGTTTGTCACAAGCTTAGCTTAATATTTTAAAGAAAATTAAATGGGAGATATTAGAAATACGTTGCTTTTTGGCGAGAAAGAGTTAAGTATATCATATAATCAATGAGGTTATTATTAGGATATGGATGGATGTTATAAATGGACGGATAAAAAGGAAGCGACGCTTTAATTACAGTATATTCAGAATGAAAAATTGAATGATAATAAACTAGAAAATAAATTATATTTTCGTTCATAATATTAATCACAGTTATCAGAAAAGCAAAACAAAAACTAAGTATGGTAATATTAAAATTAATTAATAAATATAATAAGATAAAGCTAATATGCATATAACAGATTGCGTAAGTCTATGCAACAATTATAAATTATATAAAAAAGATCAGTAATGAAAATATGAAGTATATACATAAATAAATAGTAAGAACTTTAATTTGTAATATTTATTGCAATGATACTAAAGCATTTAAAAAAAAAGATTACGTTAGATATATTCGAATGACATTGTAGTGATATGCACAATTAATATTAAGGCGACCCGGTGACGCAGCATTACATTGCATTAGAATTGAAATATAATTATAGCGTCCGTGTCCCATGTAACTAGTCAGCACGCCGATAATTATCATCTGAAATTGATCGACATGTGTGCACGATTCCTGATGAACTAGTTAGTGTGATTCCGCTGTGTCGTCCATTAAATTCCACCTACGCGAATTATAAAGATCTTTTGACAATTTATGCGCATCTCTACAGTAATTTATGATCACTCCTTTGTATTAAGTTTAATTTCGATATACGCAATTTGTATATTTAATAAGTGTCCATAAATTATAAATTATAAATTATAACACCTGTAAAATATGGATTATTTTCATATAAAGAATTAAAATTCTGCAACATAAAATGTGATTTTTGACAACTACAATACTGTCTTGGACACGAATAATTTTCAAATACATCAACAGGAAGTAATATTTCGTTTACACACTATACATTTTTAATATTGTATAATATTGTATTAGGTGTTGGAATTAATTCGTAGCGTTTTTAATGAAAGAATGTTATTTATTTCACATGAGCATTAAAAAATACATTAATGAAAGTACTTCCCATCACTTGTAAAACGCTACGAATTAATTCCAACACCTAATATATATATATATATAAAACGTAATATATTTATTTATTCTGATAATGTATAATGTTACACATTTTTATTTATGTAATGTGCAATACATTTTATTCACGTCTCGTATTAATTACATAATTTTTTTGTGTTATCCACAATATTAATCTTAATTGGTACTCGTTTCATGTTTGCGGAATAAGCAATGTGTATGGCAAAGTTTAACTGACGTCATAATGTAGCAAACCATCGATCAAGAAGTAAAATTATGATCGCACGGTTAGATCCAGAGTTTTCATGGAAATATACTCGTATGCGTCATACTTATAATGCAAAGTTAAAGTTCTATACTAATGGTGTACTAATGCTCGTAATAACAGACGAAATACCGAGAAAAAAATATATACCTTAAAGAAAATTAAATGCAAAGAAATATAATTTAAGAAATGTTATAATTTAATTTTTATCACTCATTGTAATTCTATTTTGCGATAATGGCTATAGAAACAGATAGAAAGCATTCAAGAATAAAATTGTCAGTTATAACTTATTATTTTTATTAATTTTAATTGCAAAGAATTTGTCAAAACGAGTTTCGATAAAAGAAATTTTTTTGAAAAGTAGTTAATAAATTTAATTCATTCATTTATTTAAAAATACTTACTATACAATATACATAATAGTATATAAAAATTGTTAATATAATATTAGGTGTTGGAATTAATTCGTAGCGTTTTTTAATGAAAGAATGTTATTTATTTCACATGAGCATTAAAAAATACATTAATGAAAGTACTTCCCATCACTTGTAAAACGCTACGAATTAATTCCAACACCTAATACATGATGATAATACGTATAAAATTGCCAATAAATTATTAATAAATTGATTTATTCATATACAAAACAAATAAAAATAAAACTTTGATGAAACTCAATTTCTACAAATTGCATACTTCATTTACTTTATTTACGAAGTAAATTTAATTTGAAAAAGCTATTATTTATTACAACTTTTAATTACATATGTAATTAAAAGTTGTGTAATAAATAATAGCTTTTTCAAATTAATAAATTAATAAATTCTTTTAATAAATTAATAATTCTTTTAATAAATTAATAAATTCTTTTAATAACATATTTCATTTATAACTCCATTTGAATAAATTCAAAGTAGACATCTGAGAATGTAAAGCATTTAAAGTTCGAACATATCAAAATTTTTTCAGCTTGTTGTGAATCGCGGCTGTCATCACTCCGTCTTATTTAAGAAAGTGATCGATCAAGAAAAATGAAGATACTTTTCAAATTCCCCGGCATCATATGATATTTATATTCATATTTATGTAACGTAGCGAAACTGTCTACCCCCTGATATATTACCGCGGTTTCGCTAAAGTTACGCGATTGTGCATCCCTTAGAAGTGGGGATGTAGCGCGGGGTGCATGATTGTGTCTTATGCGCTGCGTCACACGTTACCAGCACATCGCCACACGTACATACAACACATTGACGACGAGGACTACGACGAATGTCGCTTTACGTTCTCATCGTCTAAGTGGCGGTACACCGGACGAGTCTTGTCTGAAGAATGACTCAGAGGCACTGTACTCCGTCGCCGTCTATACGACGGTGGCCTGAAGGGGATGGATGTCACGGAGAGCGACGCCGCCACCACAACACACCATACCATATCACATCGGTGGTTAAGGGGGTGGAAACGTGGCTCGGACGTATTGCGCAGAACGTCGGCGCCTTGGCGTCGCGACGACCCTCGTCGGGGTGAGTCAGGTCGGTCGTTGCTTGGTGCCCGTGCCTTTCCGGTTCCCGCTACGGCACAATCGCACAGTGTACGTACACGACGACGCGACGCGACGCGACGCGACGCGACGGCGCGAGCGCACGATCGTCGGTCCCACCATCTCGCTTTCGTCCGAACTGCGCCTCCGTCGTCCGATTCGGAATCGCACGCGCCAACCCTTCGCGATCAAGCGAGGGAGTCTGGATGCGCCACTCGCCAGACGCGGCGGCGTGACGCTTTGAACGACGACAACAAGGACCGCTAGATCGCTAAAGCTGCGGGGGGGATCCACGCGGACGGAAGGAAAAGAGAGATAGAGATATAAGAGGAAGAAAGCTACGGCGTCGAGTTCTGCGGTGGCGACTATGCGCGTCATCGATCGCGCGCACCTCCGCGATCGGCCGGAGATGTGATACCGGAAGTAGGCCAGGCAGGGTTGACCTGCGTGGGCGTGCAGGTACGCGACGTACGGGTGCGTGCGTGCGTGCCGTGCATAGGCCGCAGGTGTGCCGCGTGGACCCGCGGGGGGGCCAACAGTCGTAGAGATGAGCGTCGCCGCGATAACCTGCCCGTCACCGACGTACCCGACGTCGGGGACCAACCCCTGCAGTACCACTGCTGTGCGGCTGCTCTGCGTCGTCTTGGTCTCCTCTTGGATTATCCTCGATCAGCCAGCCCTGGGTCTACCGAATCCCTCGGAGCTCACGACCGTAGAAGGTAAGACCTTTAAATAGTTTCACCCGCGCTCATACAGGCGCGTGTAACTTTCTCTTTCTCTCTCTCTCTCTCTCTCTCTCTCTCTCTCTCTGTGCGCGCCACGAGTAAAAAATGATTCTCTCAAAAGAAAAATAAAATGCACAAACGAAAAATAATTGAAATTTGATTGGAAGAAATTGGTTTGCAATTATTTACTTCGTATTAATGATCTTTATTCGTTAGTTTTGCATGCGCGATTGTTTTATAATATATTTGAAGGCTAATGATTAATTACATAATTTATTATAAGTATATATACATTGTCAATGATAATAGTATATAAAATATTTAAAGTAAAAGTTGTAAAGTATTGTTTATAGATGTTTTATAATTTCTTCTATAGTTATCCGATACGGCGGCAAGTAAGGATACTTTACCCGTAGATACTTCAATCCATATCATAAAAAAACTGTATTTCTTTAATTTTTTTTTTTAATTTAAATATTTGTCTTATTTAGAAATCAATTCCATTTTATATTAAATACCTCCAATACAGTTTCACATTTAATATCTCCAATACGATTTTTAATCTATAACAATATCAAATAAATCTTTATGATGAAGAAAAGTCAAGATAAAATATCACAAGATTCCAAGTAATAATGGAAAAGTGTAAAAAATATCCGAAAGACATTTAAAGGACGTTTAAAAAGTCATAAAGTCTTCTAGGTAATATTTTAAACCTTCCTATTATTTTGAATAAAATTATAAGTAAGATTTTATCAAAGTCATAGTGTTGATGATAATATTGCATATATAAGATACGGGATGCAAACTATATCATAAATAGTTACGTGTATCAAACAAACATTCAGTATTATTATCTACATAACGTGCGATAAGCCAAGTAAACTTTCAAGATTTTACTCGGTTGAAATTTTGAAATAGTCGATGCTATTATTCTGTAATTTTGTAATTCGCATTAAAATGATCATATTATATAATATAAATTATTATATCAAATGAATTAATTATAATAAATTATTGTACTATATAAGACAAAGAAATTTCCAAGATTTTTGCAGGAGTTGATATGTAATATGTAAATTCACACTGAATTATTTAAGTACTAAAAATCCTGCTTGATCGTTTGTAATTGCCTTATTTCTTTTTGTTGCGTCTTTACATCTTAAACGATATTTCATCCAAGATTTTTGTTTGTGATCATTTCTTTCCATTAAAAATTCAACAAATCGATATAATTTAATAATTCTATAATGCATATATTAAAATTAAAATAAAAAACCTTTTTGAAAACCTTCATTTAAATGGAGTTATTCTTCGTGACATTCTGCGTATATTTGTTTAGATATTTAGTTTCCTTAATTTCTTTTGTGTGCAATCACATAAAACGTGTATGTCGTGCGAAGGACATCGTGGAGTGTCTGATTAAAAGCCGAGTAAATTCTCCTGATGAAATTACCAAGTGATGCGGTGTTAATACAATAAAGCTTGCGTCAGACTGCACAATTCATGGTGACACGTGTCTCTTGATTTTGTCAAAAGAAGTCACGTCGCTATCGAATTGTCATAAATGGTAAACGACAAATGTGAATTCGATGAATATGTCTATTCACACTATTTGTAAATCTCATACAAATAGCAAATTTCGAATTGTCCCAAATGGCATATTGCTGGCGCAAGTTTAAAGACGTTTTGGCTGCTTTTAGCAAAAAAAAAACAGCTTTGCAAGTGTTGTAAAATTTTTTACATATGATTAGTCTTAGTTCCTCATGGGATCTAAATATATTAACTAATGATATTAAAAAAATTCTTACAACAGTTACAAAGCTGCTTTCTCTATTAAAAGTAGCCAAAATCAGCTCAACAATCAGCCAAAATAAGTTAATATCAACTAATATTATTCAAAATTTTTTGATGATATCGAAATATATTCTGAAATCAATTACAAAAAACAAAACAGCAAATAATTTAGCTTATAATGATTTTATACAGCATAATGACCATATTTTTTTTTCTGCAGTTTTAGGTAACTTTTAAAAGAATAAATGAAGCCAAATAAATTTTTGCATGAATATTTATTATTGTGGATCAGTATGTTTAATTCTTTTACTTCCTTATCAAATTTATAAATAAGTATTACAAAACACGATTTTATATAAGAATCAAAATTAAAAAAAAATAATAAAAATAAAAATAAAAATTTTTAAACCAATAAGAGAATAAGGAAAGTGTTCAAATTTTATATAGATATTTAGACGTAATAATGAATCTATAAAATTTTTATATTTTTGATAATATTTTAAGATGTAATCTACCTTAAAATCTCGCGTGAATAGTTCGTCGTTGATAATAAATCCTGTATTGTCGCGTGTCACTGAAATATCGCGACAAATATTGCAAATCAAATGGCATATATCTATGACAGCGTGAGATGAGGTTTGATATCGATAGAGAAGAGATAAGGAGATAAAGTGAGATTTATCTGTTTTAATTTTCAAAAGTTACAATCACATTTGTTGCTTTGTCAATTTCAAAATAAAATAATATTGATTGCCCATAAATATACTTGTCTCTCGATCTATACGATATATACTTTTTTACGAACTATACTCTTCACATTTACGGCCCTCGGAAACCCTACGGAATGAGAATTACTTCATTATTTTGGAATGCGTCTTCTGTAATTTTATGCTATGGAATAAAAGATTTGCCTGAATAGATCAAATAAATAATGTTCACGTAAATAGATAGTGAATTATAAAACGATCTTTTTCTTATGATTATTTCTTTATATTAATGTATTAATATTAATATATCTATTTGATATACAAACATGTTTAGGAGATCTTACTTTTCGTAATCCGCCAATAATTACTTGAGAGTATTAAATAACAAATATTTTTTCTGGAAAATTTTGAAATTCTAGTGTATTCTCGCAATAAAAAGCTATTGTTTTATCAGTTCATCTGTAATCGTCCTGTCTCGTTTTGCTGTCTCAAAAATTTATACGGATCAGTCATCATAAAAGATAACGACTTATAGATAGCTGAAATGTTTTTCTTTAAATAGTTTTCCATATTTTTTTAGGAAGAATTTTTTTCTAGTTTTCTGATAGTTTTCATCTTTTATTCATCTTAATCCGCGTACAGTTACCGTAGACAAACACAATTTCGAAAAGAATATGAAGTTCTGCTTCTTCGTGCTGAAAATTTGTTGGTTCAGGATTTGTTGATTCTACTAACGATCCGCATTCATAGCTTATTCAATTCGTTTCGATTTGTACAAAGTATATTTTTCAATTCAATGCATGTATTCTTCAACAATACTGATTATTATAGAATATTGGAAAATCCTTTTTCGTTTAGTTTGAAAAATATATGTAAATTAACTTTGTAATATTGGAAATTATAATATTAGTTCTTTATTATTGAATTTTAAACCGTAAGTCAATATTCAATTTTGTAAATCTAATCAACTTTGTAGTTCTTTATAAAAATTTAAAAGAGTATTAGTAATATAATAAATTATAATTATATATATATTTATCGTTTTTCGACTGTTTTAAAAAAGTAAAATATCATTTATTAGTTTTAAATTGTAGAAAAATAACTTAAATCTTAAAGTTTATTTAAAAATCTCATAAAAATGTCATATCAATACAGATATTCATTGGCTTTATGCTATGATTGCGCAGCTTTATTTTATGTATGATGATCCTTAATAAAATTGGCCTTATGCTTTTGTTTTAAAATGTTATTTGTTTTATTAATGCTATTATAAAATTAACAAGATCATTTTTAATTAAAATAATGCTAACAATACAATATCATTTTTTCCCGTCTACTCTCTTTTTCTGTTTGTTTATTCCTCGCTTTCTTCGTTCTGCTATTTATTTATCAGATTAACGTTAATTTGCAGATAAACTTTCTGTGCTTATTACATGCTGCGAGAACTTTATTGAATTATCCTTAATGGAATTGATGGAATTAAGTCTAACAATTTGTTTCTCTTAACTTACTTTGCATTCTAGTAAAATTGACATTATCTTATCTGCTAATTCAAAAATATACTTTAAAAGTGAAAGGAAAAGAGTGAGAGAGAGTGAGACAGTGAAAGTGAGAAAGTGAGAGTGAGAGAGTGAGAATGAGAGAGAGGGGGAGGAGGGGGAGAGAGAGACAGAGAGAACATTTTATACATATTAAAACGCTACGAATTAATTCCAACACCTAATATTTTATAAATATAATGCTAGATTTTGAAAATATAAAAGATCTTACAATATATAAAAATTTTGATGCAGTATATACTTTAAAAAGTCACTACATATAACATAAAAATATACACTGAAAGAAATATATATTATATATGTCCCCGATAAGAGTCGAACGTTTGTATATTTATTTGAATTCGATAAATTTTTATTGTTAACGACTATTATCCTGTGCGATTTATAATTGTATTAACCTATTCGCAATCAGTATATGATTTTGATAGGCTAACGCAACTAAAAATTTGCTGCTACAACCAAAAACTGATTGCTGCAGCCATATAAAAATGCTATATTTTACTGCCTAAATTGTTGCAGCAACCAATCTTTTCTTTCAGTATAACATTAAATATAAAAATTTCTTGACTTATAAAAATTAATGAATAATCGAAACAAAATTTAATTTGTAAAACAACCATGCATATTACATCTGCATAAACTAACATCTAAAGAATATTGAAAACATCTACAAAATATTTTATTTTTATATCTTAAATATATTTTTTGGATTTGTACTTATATTGCCTTTGTAAAATGATCTCTTTTAAAAAATTTGCATAAAAAGCCATAAATCGATAATAGTCGCTAACAATAAAAATTTATCAAATAAATATACAAACGTTTCAACTCTTATCGGGTCATCTTCAGTGACGTACAAATAATCTCTTTTATTTTATGAGATAATATTTTTACATATATTCTTAGCTTTCTTCTATTTATTGTGTGACATTTCGCGTTGCCGAATTAAAATTGATTGCCTCCACGAAGTTATGACTTAAACTTTGCTCAAGTTTGCTATATATAAGTTAAGATACGATTTAATTTTTTTCGTTTACCTTGATTCATCGTTTTCTAGTTGCGACGATTGTGTGCAACTACTGATTTGCCTGACTGAAGGAATTAAGTAAAAAGATTTATCATCTAACTTTTTTTATTAAAATTATAAATTATACTAAGAGAAAATGGGTCGCGAGTGTAACATGTAAAAATGACTTAATTTTCACGATAAACAATTTGCGATGAACGATAATGGACAGTATAAACAGAATTTATTAAATATCAATAATATATTAAAGTTTAAAGCAAAAATGGAGTCTTGCGTGAGAGAGGAGGTGGATAAATTTATTACTCGATGAATATTAAATTGCCTTCTTTTTAATGAAATGTTCTCGTGTGCTTCAAAGTGCTCTTTTATTCTACGCTCTGATTATTTTCTCGTAATAAAGTGGAAATGTCGGCGCAGCCGATGACAAATAGCTCTCAGAGAATAAATGTTCGTGCGTTGGTGGCATCAATTTGTATCCATTATTGACGAGTTATACTTCTTAACCTTCTGCTCGAGATAAGCTGTTGCTATGGATTTGCTTATTATTTGTTTTATTAGCACAGATTTATCTACGAACGTGGAGTCGGACGAATAAACATAATGTCAATATTTGTAGAAAAAAATTGATCTCAACTGGTTGGCAATCGAATTGATCTCACGAAGCTTATATAAGAGCATGATGTCATCATTGGATTGCATCGGCGAGCAAATTTTTAATCAAAAGATTAGGTTGCGTTTTACGAGCATAATAAGTCTGACATAACATGCTCGTATATATAGAACAGCTGGATCATAACTGAAAGATACATCTACAAATTGCACATAGACTTCATAATCTCGACGATAACAGCGATTAGACTTTATAAATCTATCGATTTTGATTTTCAGTTTTTAATCCGCAAAATAGGTAACCTAATGAGATACAACGATATTTCAAATATGTAAATTTAGACTAAATCAAAATTAATGATCCAGAACAATATGAAAAGAGAATCATGCTGTTACGTTGCGTATGTATAAATTAATTCATATATGTTTCTATTTGATGGGATACAAAATTTTGCATTTTCCCATAAAACTTTGTATGGAATAAACTTAGGAAACGAGAATTCTTTAAAGAGAGAATTGAATAATTGTTGTCTAGATGAAAAAGAAAATACGTTGAGACGATCATAATTTCGCTCAAATTTTATTTTCAACTTTATTCGCTAAATATGACAAATATGACAAATATTTACGTTTGAACATATCTTTGAACATGTCTCTCTAATTTTGATGTTACATAAAGTTTGCATTTATTATCGTATTTATTACATACGACAGAAAGTTGCGTCCGCAGCTTTGAAATTCTAATTCGCCATCGTATCTTCGTTTCGATCCCTGGAATCTAAACAGCTCTTTTATCGTGTCATGATAATTATTGTATTTTAAAAAGGCAATTTCGGCAATCGCGATACATCGTCTAAAATGATTTAACGGTAAAGTTTCACGCGTTCAAGTTTACCCATTTTATAATCCATTTTATAAATCCGATCAAAGCTCGATCGCGCCTCGACAATGGCACCGCGCCAAGTCAACCTCAAATAAGCTTGTATCGACAGTTCCCTGCGGTATCGTGACAGGAGCATCAGGTAGGGTTTGCGCGGCCGGAATAATCTTGCGAGATAAACGCGAGAGACTGCTGACTGGTAGCTCCTAGATTTCTCGGAGCCGAGACCAGTGCTAGCTCTTGCATATGCATAGATCGACTGTCGAGATAGCGTTAATGATTAGCTTGCGCGTATTGTTGAACGCTACGACGTACATCTTATTTGATACGATATTGTAATTGGGCGAGTAGCTGTAACACTAGATCAGATTTTCTCGGATTACATGGGATCGTTGCAGTTCGCTTTAAATTCTCAGGAAGAGCTTTAAAATCTTGTTTACTTTTTCATGATTTGTTTCCAATCTTGATCAAATATTTTTCTTCTATTAACAAAGTAAATTTTAAATTTACTTTAAAAACTATTCTATTCTTCGACAATATTTAACTTGAACTTATCGAAATTATTTCTCTATTATTTTAATTTCTGCAATTTATTGAGGAGCGAAGGTTTGATAAGATCGTCTATGTAATCTAATTGTAAGTATTCTATGTATGAACTATAATATATAATCTATAAAATATGGTAAATTGAGAGAAGTGAGTGTTGAAGGAAAAGCCATATATATATATATATATATATATATATATTTGATATAACACCTCTATTTGACATTGTTTGGAGATTTTAAAAACACTTTCTGCAACACGCGCATTCATATTTGCCAAGGAAAAAGACATACGGGAATAAAAATCCTTTTTCCCTTAGACTTTTATCTCTTGTTCCATTTCAATCTTTCTTTTCGTATTGTAAAGCAAAAGTTACATTGAGATATGAAAAGCATTGGCCAACTTGTTACCCAACTTTGAAAACTTGTAAGTAGTCCAACTCTAGCAATAGCTAATGAACTGTTCAGGTAACTAATGTCGATATTGTATAACTTCTTAATGAAATCGATTATAGTGTCTTTAAATGCTTGAGCAATATTTGAATTTCTTCCAACAATACTGAATGCAGTTACTTTTGTCAGAGAACGTTCTGGCCGTGATAGTCCGGATTATAATATAAGCAACCGATGCGACGTGACATATGCAAGGCGCTAAGTATAAAACAAACTAAATAGATCAATAAACGGCAATAACGTAGCCCTGTATATATAGCTGTTATTTATTTACGTCATACATGCGGTACGTAGCACTTTTTCCGTTGTAGTTTGTCACAGCACTATATAAAGATTAACTTAAAAAATGGCGTTACCTTGGCAATTCTACTTGCTACGCCATTGTAATAATTTTCAAGGAAATCAATCTCGCGGACGCTGAAAAGAGACATCTGTTTTGCATATTCAAAACGCGTTTGGCTCATATTTTTGAGAAGAGTCCGATATATAAATTTCCTGATATATATTCATGAAGTACGTTATGTTCCTTCTTAATACACAAAAAGAATAAAAACAGTTGTCACATAAAGAGGATAAAGCATTCTCTAAACTGCGGAAACGTGCGATTTTAACTTTGCTGCTGCAATGTAATAACAATGCAATGTTAACAACGTCTAAAAATTAATCAGTATTCAAATTAAGCAGCAAAGGGATTTTTAAATAATTATTATACTTAACAGCAATAACAGTAAATTATATATAGATATTAAATTTAAAATCACAGAGGAACTCGAACTAATTTAACAATAAAAAACAAAGATAAAAAGAGGGCCATTAGGAATCAGCGTAGTAAACAAAAATTTTTGTATTAATATCGCATCGACTCCTAACGGTTCTCCTTTTATCTTTATTTTTTATTGTTTAAATGATTAAACTTTTATTAAATATTATTATTGTATATTTTTTTAAAATTATTTAGACTCCAAATATATTTTGTGGTCTTGAAAAATTTTCCAGTTTTTTACAATGTTAGTATATCTTCATTATTTCCTACAATAATTTTATTCGTTGAATTACTGCGGCTCGACAGAAAGGAAAAATAAAAATCCCAACATATTACATTTTTTTTTGTAAAAATTATATTGAAATTTATTCTTTTGTCGTATTTCCTATTAAGGTCAGTTTTAAAAGATAAAAGAATTCCACGACACATGAATACAGGAAGTTTGCGAGCTTTGTGAGACACGTTTTTCGAAACAACAAAGAAGTTCAAAGGTGTCTCAGAAAATATCTACAGAGTATTAGAATTTATTTTTCTTTTACAACGTCTAGTTGTTTGAATACGTTTTTCTAGCTATTGCCACATGTAATTTCCCAATGCTTGTGCGTGCGTGGATTACCTTGATATATCGCATCGTTGCGCCTCTACACTGAAATGATCGATATCAGAAATATATTCTGTCTATGAAACACTGCAATAGTCACATCACTGAACTTTTGCTACGTATGTATATACGTGTAGATGCATCACGTGTTTTAGTTAATAAACTGACACGTTAACAAAACTGTTGGCCAGGATCTATATTGGAAAGCTTTTTGAGATTTACACGAACACACATTTTACTATATTTTTTAATATTACATTTATATAAAAATTACGAATTGTATCAATCTAATTATACAAATATGAGATATGAAAATAGGAGATTAGAGAACCATATTTGAGTTTTCTTTCTTCTCCGATATACGTACGATTTGGAAAATTTTTTTTCAGATTTTATTTCTCGCGCGATTTTATTAAAATGCGTTTGCATCTTTCTTGTATCAAATTTTTCAATTATACAAATCATGCGTATCATATTTCTTAATTTTGTTTAATATTTACCATCTATTTTAAATAATATTACGTGAATTATTATTACGTCTCTTTGAAGTATAAAGATGTCTGCTTATGAAATAGACAAAGGAAAAAAATATCTTTTTTTTTAAATGAAATTTGAGTTTAACTTACAATTTAGTTTTTGCAATGTGAAAAAGCCAACTGTGTCTTCTTTTGGAGAAACTTGCTATATAGCGTGTAATAGGTCTTTACATTATAAAAGAAAGTAGATTAGATTATTAGATTGGCATACTTATTTCTGCAACTGATATAACTTAATCATAGAACTTATCATAGTTGTACAATGAAATTGCAGACCATTGCGTAATAATTAGATATGTTCCACTTTCGACGACATAGCTGCTTCAGTTCGACTTAAAGACAATAGTTTATTCCCAACGTTAGCTGTCTCAGTCGTTCAGGGTCAGTTCAAAGCAACAATCTACTTTTCGTTTCTTCTCGCTTTCCGATTTTTTCCTGTCTTCGGTTTGCTTGGATTCGCTATTGCTGCTATTCAAATCTATGTTTGATACTATCTTCTTATTGAAGCCGATCATGTACTGTAAGGATTGATCTTGATATGGATCATGGAATCTTACAGTGACACTTATTACTGCACTACCCTCATATTCTTCGTTGACGCTGCAAGCTACATCCATAACTTTGTACTTTTCATCCATTATTAAACCTTGCTTTCACTTATGTTAGCTAAGAGATTCCCCGGCGACGAATCCTGAGTCTTCGTATTTTTCTTTTTTTTTTCTTAGAATTCTCCTTAATCTTTATGTCATTCTTTTACACATGACTTTTAATAAATTGAGTATTGGCCAAAGTCAGGGTGTGTTAATAACATTATCCACTAGTATCTTTGTTTCTTTTAATTGTGTCAACGTACATCCCCAGAGAAAAGGTTTCTTTGATTTAAAGAAATGTTTCTTTGCTATGATTAAAGAAAAAATTTTTTTGATTTGTAAACGTCATTTCTTTGAATTAAACATTATTTTTTAAATCATAATTTGAACGTCATTTCTTGGATTTCAATATTATTTCTTTAAATCAAAATAAATTTTATTTGATTTTAAAAAATAATATTTAAATCAAAGAAATGACGTTCACAAATCAAAGAAATTTTTTCTTTAACCATAGAGCAAAAAAACATTTCTTTAAATCGAAGAAATCTTTCTCTGCAGAGCAGCTCGAGTCTTGTTGGCTTTGGACACTAGATTTTCAGAAAATTACTAAAGAGATATATATATATATATATTTAAGAAGCTCAGTAATGTCATCCGCCAGACTCTACTCTCTCTTTTTCTTTTTAGTAATCCATGGATGATCCCATGTTTTCTTTATAAGTCTATACTATCCGACATATCCATGTCGAGCAGTCTGATTCTTTGCGATTAAGTAACACGGCAGAGAATGACGTGCAACTGTTTCTCTCACGATTACATTTAAGCGAGGGACTTCATTCTCCTTATCGCAAAAATGCAACCAGAGGTGAGAAAAAAAAATATACAAAATGCACGTAACAAAATCAATTGTATTTCACAAGCGGATTATTCATTATGAAGAAATTGATTATGTTAAACATAGTGAAAATATATTGCATTTTTATTTATAATATTTGCATAATTTGTACATATAGAGATTAGCAGTTTTTTTCCTTCTCTTTTTCACTCACAAGTTATTTTATAAATAATTATGTTAAAAAAGCTGTTGTTACATTATGAAAACTTTTGTAGCATTGTTTATTATGTTTGAATTTCCTACTTAATTTAATATTTAGAAATTCAGATATAGATCTGAAAATAATTTTGTTGCATTATCAAAATAATTAAATACGAAATTCAAACATGATCAACATAAGCAATGTTACAAAAGTTTTAATAATGTAACAACGCTCGAACGTCATACATTATTATAGCAGTCCAAAAAATAAAATAATTTTTAGATTTGTGTATGTAGTTATTTTGAAAATATTTCAGCGTTCTTTTCGTGCGAGTGTTTTAATTTTTCATGTATAACCCTGCATATTCAAACACAGCGAATAATCGGTATTTCTCTTTCGTCTTATTTGTTATCATTTGCGGGATTTTTTTACACCATATTGTCTCGGTTTTTCTTCCCATTGTATTTCGTCCTTCTTTTTTAGGAAACTAAATACTCATCGTATTTATAAACGGTAGTTGTCGTTTCGTGCTGAATTATAAATCGCATTATGCGGCGGGCGAGGGAGTCTCTATGGCTTTCTGTCTCTCCCAACACGAACATAAAAGTTTAAACAACGCCGGCGCAAGTTTTAACCATCGTCAAGCATCGATCGCAGAATGTTGTTGTATCTTTCCTGCGTCTAACGTTGGTAGCACGTATTATTGTAACACAGGCGATGTTTTTTACGAAGTTACGCTGACGTTTAATGTGCCATCGATATTATTACTCGTTCATTATTGAATATCTTGAATGCCGACATGCTGATATTTATCTGAAAAATATATTTTGTTACACTTTGCGATATTTTTTAATAATAGAAGAAACATGTTTACTGACAGCCATATCCTCGCATTCATTATTGCTTTTCTTGCAATCTAAATGTCATCTGACTTATGAAAAATATATCATAAATAATATTATTACTTGAATATTGCTCAATTTTAAGTTTATTTTTCTCGAAAAGATTTTCTTCATAAACCGAGTTTTTTGAAGTTACATATATGTTCTTTCTTTTGTGTACTTGATTTTCATTTAAAAAAAACTCGGTTTATGAAAAAAATTAACATTAAAAATTATATGTATAATAATAGTAATAATAAATTATATTATAATAGTAATAATAAATTATATTATTATATTTATCAGTAACAATAATTTATAAATAAAACAATAATATTTTATTATATAATAGTTTTAAAGACAATTTAATTTTGTATAATATTAATTGTTTTACGATTAATTTTATACGATCCTAATCTCTTCTTTCGTTCTCATTTCTTCAAAAATGTATTATAATAGAAATAATTAATTTTAGTAAAATATAAGAGATTTATATAATTTGTAGAACCAACTTAAAAATTGTAAATTTTCTTGAAGATTTATAAATCAGTTTTTAAATTTCCGAAAATCAATATTTATGATAACGGATGTGATAATGAGTGATATAAGTATGATCAATAAAAATATAGCTGATTTTTACTATGTTAATGAAATGTGCTTAAATTTAAGTTTTTGTTTATATCACGCTATTCATGCTTTTGTTCATACTAGAGCAGATGAAAACAACGATTATCGCCGATTGAAACGATCTGCTTTTATGTATGCAGATATTGCTACTCTCTATCCTTATATATAAATTAATATGAAAAACAAATTATTATGAAATATTTTTCTTTTTGAAAGATTTATTTTTAGTGTGACAATAGTTAATTATTCGAAAGGTGTCGATGCAAAAGATAACACAATGTTCGATAATACAATGCAAGCACGTGTAGAATCTTCGCTTTGTGGCACTTAATTACGACGTTTCCTTTTGAGAATTATAGAGAAGGCGTTAGAGTTCCTTTTATCCGAGGTTACAACGTAATTAGAACGCTCCTCGAGGCGCGTGCTACTACTCTCCGAAATGCTCAGGGTCGTAGCTTTCTTATGCGCTCCATTTGACGCAGACTGCAATGGAACTTGAATTCGGGTCGCTGCGCTTAGCCGCGAAAGAATTATCTTTTAAACATATTTTAATTAGGAATGCTAAACTGATACGTGATACAAAATTGCTATTTCGGAAAAGAAATGATACGTACGAACAGAAATGTATTAAATTACGATCAGTCGTTCAAAATTTTAAGCGACGTTTATAATGAGATTTTGAGGGTAAAACTTAAGCTTTAAATTTTAAACCGTAAGAAATTGACCAATCATAGTCGATTGTTCTTCTCACATTCAACTGATTAGTCAATTTCTTATTAACTTAAAGTTTAAGTTTTACGCTTTAAAATCTCATTGTAGATGCTTTACTCATATTTCGGGAAGCGAAAAAGCCCTTCCAGTGTTACGAACAAATTTAAACAATGAAAATTGATATATTTGTGCAATCTTGTTTTCTGTCTTCCTTACAAGGTGAACGAATGATTGCAATAGACATGAGGTTACTGCAGTATGCACTGCGGATTCACGTGCACCCAACTTTCTTTGATAACATTGCAGATTTCGAAATCGGATAGCTGCTAGAAACTGCATTTAATATTGTTAATGCAAATGTAATAACATAACAAAACCAATGTTTTTACCATAATGAGGCAATAATAATTTTGGAAAATGAAATAGAGTTAAGTTATAATATCAACATAGAGATACAATGTTATATTTAGATCGTGGTAAATTGTTATCAAATGGTTGAATTAATAATTTTCTGTGGTTGAATTATCCATTACGATATTTATTAATAATGTGCATATTGATGCCCTAATTAATAACTTAAGTATTATTGTATCCTGCTTTTTTATCGCATTAATGTTTATAAATCATTACATAATTTATCATTTGTTGTCAATTTATCAAAGACAACAAATGTACATATTATATCAATATTTGCTGATAAATTATAGCCAATTAAGCAATGATTTTTATCATTTTTATTATTTTTATTTTACATTATTTTATCTAAAATCATATTTTGAATTATTATTAGTTCTGTACTATAATTAAAATTTTATCTTATTTTTGACCTTTTTATTTCAGCTTCATTTGTGCGCTGAATATTTTAATTATTTGTATTACTCATTATTACGAATATATTAGCAAGTAATTAATGTATAGTATTTTCTTTAGTCAACATATGTATATACGGTAATTAAATCGAAACGCTTATTGCTGACATCAACTAGTTTTTATTAGAGAGCCTCACAGGGAGAGTAACAAACTGCATCACGTAACTCTGATTGGATATGGGCATCAAAGCTCCACAGGCATGGAAGAGATTGGAGAAATCTGGTCATGTGATCTCCATCCTTATTGGATGAGCATCCACGTGATGCAATTTACACTCTCTTCTTGTGAGGCTTCCTTATTAAAGTTCTCTTATTAATAAAGTTATCTTATTTATTAAAATTAGCTAATTTCCAAAAGAGATTTCGCAAAATTATTATTCAATTTTTAACATTGAATTTATCTATCTTTAAGTTTAACGAAGTCAAAATCTTTTACAATTACGTTTACTATTACGCTATTCTATCATTTACAATTACGCTACATTTTTCACAGAAGTATATTTCTGATAAAAAATATGTTGATAAAGTACACATTTTTTCTTAAAAAAAATCACGTCGTTTTTACAATACGTATTGTTTTATAGCAAGCGACTTTAACAATTAGTTTTCTTTCGCCGTTTCTTTTTTCCCTTAATCGTCTTTTCCTCGATTAGTCATCTTATGACTGACCATCACGCAAGCTTAAATACAGAGGCATGATTGCAATTCGTGAAAATGTACGATATATTTCTAGGCAGAGTAATCCTTGTATGAATTACAATTTCAATACATGCAAAAATAGCAAAGTCAATATTTTGCATTTACAGATATCATACAAATAAAATTTCCATTTTTGCAAATATTTTTGCTTTTGCTGCATTTCGTTTTATTTTACGTTTTGTGATATATGTGTAACGAACATAAACTGATTGATTCGTGTGCGATATTTCAAAAATTAAGTAAATTATCAACGATGAACCAAGTTGCTTAATTCCATGATGTTATTTCAACCTTTCCACGCTAGCAAAATTAATTTTGCGCTGCTGGTTGCTCAGCGAATTTTGCGGCAAAGCCACATCCGATAACAGATTTTGCGCAAGAATCGATGCACGCCTACCTATTTCGGAGGAAGTTGAATGCTTGTCGTGATTCGCATCACCCGCAGCAATCTGTTGCGCGGTGCTTCTGCAAAATACATCGTGGCTTTTTCGTCTTGAGAAACACATCGTCTTTTCACCTGAAAAGCACAATTCCAAGATAACCACTTTGAAGAAACGAAGTTTGAAAGTTGTAATCTCTAAGCATTAGTGTTTAACTTCATTTCTTAGCTTATTTTATAGTTACTCTTTGTAGTAATTCATATATGTTTTGAATGAATCTCGATTATAATTATATGAAATTGATATTTGAATGTAGAACTTGAATACTTGTTTACGTAACAATTAATTAATGTAAACTATATGCATAAGTCTACACTACAGTATTTTTATTATAAATACAAAAAAATATTAATCAATTATTTCCGGGTAAAATATTTTTTATGCATGAATATATGTATAAATATACATAATATGTATTAATGTATAATGTATAAACATGTATAAATATTTATAAACATATAATTATGTATGAAATATGTTCGTACATCTTCTTTCTTTTGTAAAATTATTTTTTAGTATAAAAATGTATAGATACATTTCATATATAATTATACTTGTTTATGATTTTAATTCAAAGCAGCCAATTTTTGGAAATTATGAGACTTTAGAGAAAAATTTCAAACAAAAATTGTATGACTTTAAGGGGGACATAAGATAGTACCATTAATTTAATCTTCATAACTATATAGTTTATGAATACTTATACATGTTTATACATATTGATATATATTCATGCATGAAAAATTTTTTATCGGATTGTATTAAATTTTATGACTATATGGAGAAATAATAACTGTTTCATTCTAACAATTCTTTATTAAAATATTATTTAATTAAAAATGATTATTGTAAAGCAATAAACAGAAATTAATTAGTCACATTAATGATACTAAGCTTAAAGATACGCGATTAAATATGTGATCCTCTACCGAGGATTACAAGATCCCTGGGTGATAATCTTTTAAGACTAATTTCGAACTCGTTAAACTCCGCTCCTAAACAGGCTCATCAGCTTTATCTCATCTTTAACCTACTGTAATCATTGGAAGGAAACTGTGATACACACCATCGGACATAAATCGAAATAGCCCATAAAGCGTTTAATTAATAAACATGATATCTTCAGCAATTAGTCGAGTTGTAATTTCATAATAACGATATCAGCAAAAAATGAGAAGCCTTTTTTTTATTTCCATCTTCATTTTTATGCATTTTTTTTATCGATCCTGAAACTAACTAGACATCAGGAAAACAAGGATAACACGAAGCATCCGATTAATAAGCGCGATACATCCAACAGCTGAGCTCTAATTTTACGATAACGATGTCAGCAGAAAAACGAAAAGGATTTTTATTTCCATTTTCATTTCTGTTTCATTTTTGGATCGACGCCAAAACCAGCTGCGACTAGAAATTTATGAGAAAATAGCGATTACATAAATTGTCCAGTAGCAAAATCGCTCAATAAATTCAGAATAAATTTTATAGAGAAAATACTGCAAATATAAAAGTATTGTTATTTAGTTTTCGATTTTTCAGGTATAATTGATCTAAATACGCAAATAGTGAATCTGTTTTTGATTAATTTCAATATTCTTTTAATTGATAAACATTTTTAACTGCAAAAATTTGCATTTGTTTTGCAGATTCCGAATTTTTACATAAAATATTTGTGCCACAAAAAAAAATACGTGATCTGTAAATCCGCGAGAAAAATTATGTGTCATGTCGTCGACGATGTCGCATTATTAATACATGCACGCAAGATTTTAGAGCTGCAGGAACATTTCAACGTCGTTAACATTATTATGCATCTTTCTAATCCATGAAAAACACGTCGACAATCCTGATGAAACGAATGAAACGCGATAGGAATTTATCTTCTGATAAATGTCCTGTTGTCGCCTGATAATGTTGCCTCGCGTGATTGAGAACCCGATAAATGAAGCTCGTTATTTTCATCCCGCGGATCGATCTCTTTTCTTTTTACGTCGACAAGCACGCCTATTGCGCTACTGTTCGCGTATTAAATGTTGACCGCATTTCTCGGACAATTACACTTTATGCCTAATATACTACGTTTACATATACTACGTTCATGATAATGATTTTTTTGAGAAAGAAATATTTTATTTTATTATATCTTTTTTAATTGTAATAGACGATTAAATTAGAAAAGCGTAACTATTACAATTAATATTTTTAATATACGTATACATAGATATATACATAGATATATTTTTATTTAATTTAAAAAATTGTTTTTATTATAAACAGAAACCATAGCTGATTACAACAAATAAAATAATCATCAAAGAAACTATAAAAGTAAAATTTTTTTATTTGATTTAAAAAATTTTATAAGCTATGAATTATTTTTTCTCTTAAAACTTCTTACATTTTTAAAATTAAATCAACTTTAATTTTATGTTGTGGAAAATAGGAGGATAAACAGTGTTCGTCTTTGGGGAGAAATTTTGGTTGGTTGGTTCCTACAGTTATATGTCACAGAGTTATCTAATATGCACATATTAGGCGGAACATGTATGCAGAAGCGACCGCGAATTGCCTGTTCGGTAGTCCTACCGAAATTCTGTTCTCCAGAGAATTGTAACTCGCAAAATAAAATTCTCGATGAAATACGCGTTCGAGAACTTCTTAAATTTCCACTTTGTTTGTTATATATAATATATATCTGAAAACTGATATTGGTTTATCTTGTTAAAAGAAATCATCGTAGAAATGTCACATGCGAAAAGCTTAACCGATTAAGTCAGTCTTTCAACCAAAAGAAAGAAAAGCAATCCCGCATGTTGCAGAGGCAGGAAATCGAGTCCGATTCGTCGTCAAGGAAATCGATATTTCAACGGGGACCGTATCTGTTCGCGTGCCAATTCGTCGTAAAGGTCTTTCGTTGAGTTTCAGATAAACTCGACAGCAGAGTTATCTTCGAATCAACCGGATAAATATTTTCTTCCACGCTTGAAGCGCAGGTTGCTATGTCGACATGTCAAATAACATGTAATCTACAAATGATTTTTAACAATGTAAGATAGCATAAACAGAATGATTAAAACGTGAGAATAATTTTTAAACTAAGTTGCTGTGTCTTTAACACATAATTTTAAGATTAGCCAGTCTAGTCTTATTAATAGCTAATCATGGATCAATGTTCTCTCTTTTAATTCTTAAAAGTATTTAATAGATTTCGCAGGATTCAGTTGCAAAATATTAAATAAGTATTAGATACAAAAAGTTTATACTTTCATTACACTTGCGTAAGTGAAAAAGGTCATATTCAGTGGTTTTTTGTGCCTAATTATGTATCATCAGATGTGATAAATGAAATTGGAAAAATATTGTTCTCTGAGAAGGGAATTAAAAAATTTCTGTTTTTAAAAATAAAAATATATAAGTAGAAGTATGTATTAATTAAAGCATGTAATCTTATTGCAGGTTTATTGAAATCTTAATTTATACTTTTTAAACTTAAAGTTTATTAAACTTTTTTTATTTAATAGATACAACTTCGTGCCAACTTTCGTGTGATACGAATTGTAAGAAAAAATATTAACTATACAGCATTGACTTCTGCATATTCCTTGTTTTTCTCTTTACTATGTAGAAAGTATGTATAAAAGTAGCTTGTAAAGTACGGTAGTCTTTATCAGTCTAGAAAAATTTTCTCTATAAACTCGTGCATTCTCAGCATGTTTATTATCCTGTCGTTTATCATCCAGCCCATTCCTGTCATGGAACTAAGTGTCCATGGGAACACCTCGAGCATCTTATAACGATTAATCTTCTCAAGTTACGAATAATAATGAAAGTGTAAAGTGTAACGAGAGTGTAAAGAGAGCGTAATGGCATTACTAATAGCAGGTAAGATCATAGTCTCGTCGTGACTAAGCGTCGCCATCAAAAGAGACTATTATCGCTATGAACAATCATTAAAAATATTAATATTTTAACACGAATTTTCTATTTTTAGCAGAAATTTTTAGATTGCAATAAAATAGAAGAATGCATTTTGCATAATAGTAAGTTGTTATTTTTATTTCTAAAAAAATTTACGTGTAATTTAAAACTACAGATTTGTGCTTTCGTTACATTTCACAGCCGCTTATCTGAAGACAATTAATTTTTATTAAGTCCGATCTATATACATAAGACGCAGAATACAAGTCGCAGGTCGTAAGCTTGTTGCAGCCAATCTCGAAACGTCACTTTGAAAATTGATGCATCGAATTGACTGACGCACAACAAACTTGCGACCTGCGTTCTGCGTAAATAATGTTTTAGAAAGAAGAAAACTCTTAATTTATAATAATTGCTCTATCTGTTCGTGTTCTCAAAACAACAGTATTCACTTACTAACATAGTATTTACTTACTTTAGCTTGACATAATAATTTTGAACAAAATATTTAAATATTGAGCATTAAATAAGGTAGTTATTTGAAAATTAGTTATTTGTAACAATAATTTTATATCAACAATTATTGTTTTGGAGAAAAAATAAAATGTACATTCTCTATCTTATAGTGTTTTTCAGTGAAAAATTCATACAACACTAATATATATATATATATATATTTTTTTTTTTTCAGTTAATAGCTTCTTTAAGATATCTATTCTTTTATATATTCTTTGTTATCACAATAATTTACCACTTTAAAAGGATTAAATTATTTATTAACACTGCAAATATGTAAACCGATTTACATTGAATTGCACTAGCATTGTAATAGTTTTCCCAGTGGAAACCGCTATTAATACTGACGTCAAAATAGTATATATTAAACAAGATTAATTAATTCCTAAATGATTAATTGTTCAACTTTTCGTGGTAAGGAGAAAAATATCTGTACTACAGTATCGAGATTGCAAAAGCAGAATAAAGCGTGCATTAGAATAGAGAAATTCAGTCAGTATCCATTCAATTTAGAAAATTAATTAACGACTACGAGGAACTTTATGAATACCTAATGGTTGAAAAAGTTTGCGCATTATGTTCGAAATAAGCAAGTCATAAATGACATAACAAAATTTTTGACGTGATATTAAATTACACCTACTACTGTAATAATAATTCTTATTTTAAGATACCGATACTCGGAGGGAAAAATAACATCTCTGCTGTTAATATTTCCAGTGCATTCAATCAAGTGCGCGTTTTTTGATTCGATTTTCGATACTGGACCGATTAAAAGACACGCACAAGCAATGAGTACATGTATACGCTTTCGAGTGGGCGTACGTATACAGGCTAGAAAGTAATTTGAAAGAAAAAAAAAGGGGGTAACTGGTGGTGACGGACTGTGTGAGGTTTTGCACGTGAGAGCATTGGCGGCGTGCCATAGAAACGGACTGACCCACTTTTAACGCGTAGATTGACCTGCCTGGCGCCATTTTAACTTCGAGCCGTCGAATAGTCGCCATCCTTGATTTCAGTCTTTCCAGGTCGCCGCGAATGAATTGTTTAACCCTAAAAGAGACCTGGCATTTTCTGATAATTTTTAGCACAGTGCAATTAGGACGGAAAAAAGGGATATGCAGAGATTACCACAATTTAAACGTCATCTTTAAAATTTTTATTCTTCGAATTTACAATAGTTTCACGCTTCACGATTTTAATTATAGAAAAAATTAATTTGCAATCTTTATTTAATTCGATACTACATGAATATTAAATCATTTAAGTTGCAACACTTCTGTAATTAACACAATTAATACTAGAAAAATGCCTATTACAGTCAAAGCTAGATCTTCATTGCTTTTAAATAATTCAATCTTGAATTACTAATATACACTTGTATGTACTTGCATATATATACCATATTGTAGTCTTTTTAGAATTGTGCATTGAATTGTTTTTCCGGACTATGAACGCAATTAAAACTACTCTAGTAATCGCGAATTAAATTGACAAGCAATTTAATAATTTGATGCTACCATCAAGCATCATATTATAAAGATATTAATATGTTGAAACTGTTAATAAATTTATTGTGAAAAATATTATCTCGGCCGAGATTTAAACCTGGATCTCTTGTATTACAAATGTCCTAAGCCATTAGATCGAGGCTTTAGTAATATTCTTCGCAATAATCGGTACAATATCTGTACATAATTAAATTACATTTGATAAAATTACCTTGGAGAAATATATTTAACCGTTTATTCGATTGCAAAAGAGTAGTTCGGGGAGCGTCGAGTGGCTTATCGCTCAGTACGATCTGTAGATTCGGATTCGATCCCATCTACATCTATATATAAGCAATTTTTCGCGTAAGGTGTCGAAAATGATTCCATCTGAGTATCGATCATATAACTTTTTCTCTAGAGCGGAAACGTGAAAAGTGACATTTTTTTATGTATGTATGTATGAACATATACACATATATACATACAAAAAATTTTCACTTTTCACCTTTTTGGCTTTAGGGAAAAAATTACATGATTGATACCCTGGTGATTATGAGATCTTTAATCACTAGCGTTAAACTGCAAGTCCCATATATCACGTTCACACAGGTCACCACAGCGTGATTGACAAGATTCGTGTCTCTCACAAACAGAGAACCTATATTTTGTTTTTTCTCAATAATTTTCGTTCCCACAAAATTTAATATTTCTTTTGACCAATCGTCTAAATTTTTTGTAGCTTCTATCATCGTCGGCGAAATACATGCTGAGAATGAATACGAAAGAGAAAAATATAAAGACTCATGTTTGCACTCAGTTTATAAATTATTATATGTAAAAGTTTCCTAAATATATTAGGTGTTGGAATTAATTCGTAGCGTTTTTTAATGAAAGAATGTTATTTATTTCACATGAGCATTAAAAAATACATTAATGAAAGTACTTCCCATCACTTGTAAAACGCTACGAATTAATTCCAACACCTAATATATATATATATATAATATATAAAAGTGATCTTTCCTGTCTCATACAGAGTCTATGCATCGCATACATATAAAAGGAATACGAAAGAAAATCAATTTAAACGTTTGTATAATTGAAATCGGTGTTGTGTACTAATCAAATTTCCGCGGTTGGCCAACTAGCAACCTACGTGTAAACTTTCCAGATAGTGTATGCAACCCATGCATATAGTTCTTGCTTGCAGCTCTATGCAATTTCTATGCGATTCGAATTAATGAAGTGGATATAAATATGCAACATGTGCAACATTATTTCTCGAAATCTTTATTAATACTGCTATTAATATTTAAAAACAATCTGGAGTAAAAGAGAAGCGAAAGAAAGATTAAAAAATTTTTATGTATATCGCTGAAAACCGTATAATTGCCTTCTGGCAAATGGAACAGTTTATATAATATGATGGAGCAATTAAAGCAATGAAATAACGAAATATTCATTTTATAATTAGTTTTATAATTAACCCGAGATGATATCCAATTCAGAACCAATTCACGACCAATCCTGTTTATGCTCCATTTTACTGTAATATTTAGTATTATATTTAGTATTATATTTAGTATTATATTTGCATTTTTACGTAAAAGCAAGAGACGCACGCCGTAAGATTAACATCACTTGAAAAATTTATGACAAAGATAAAAGGGTTTGTCTTCTGGCGAGCTAGAATCATTTTATTTCTTTTAACGATCTCGAGGATTATAAAATCTACAGATATTTTTCCGAATCGGCAGGTATTATGCAAGTCGAAAGAAGACCTCCTTCGGTCTTCTATTGAAATGTCGTAAGATGGAACTTAGATAGGGGCCATTATTCATCGACAATACAGCAATCAGACTTCTTGGAAAGAGCTAGTCAGCTTTCTGCAAAGCATCATTAATATTTTTACTGAAAATTGAGACAATGTATAAATTGAGAAGAAGTTTTTGAAACTTGCACGGAATTTTTGTAATATTGCCAGTTTTATTGCATTTTTTAGAAGTGCATACATATATCTTTTCACGCATACTTGAACATATATATGTGTATATTGGGAAAATATCTGCATGGTTACTATGACCGAGTTTACGTAAAATATTCTGACGCATTTCGACTCTTTGAGTTAAAGTTTTTGATAAATCTGAAATTTATGTAAACATAATCTGAACACAAAGGAGCAAAATAAAAATTGAAAATTTTTCTATTTTACTTTTTCTTTTTTATATATCGACTTATACCTATAAAGTCAAATTAGAGACAATCCAGTTTTGCTTATAATTGCTTTTCAAGACTAAAAGTAATTTTGGCGCGCAATTTACAGAACTGGATATGCATAAATACATAAATTTACATCGAAAATATTATTTAAGCACTAAGATTCAGCTTAGAAATTGATTATTGAAATTTTTATTATTCAATTGTGTATTCATAATCCGATCTTAAGATATTTTCTTCAAATTAGAATTTATATATCTAAATCTTGTGTTAGGCTAGAACTCTGTTCATAATTTTATATGCTGTGTATTTTTATAAATTTCATATATCCTTGAAAATAAATTTCATATATCCTTCAATTCTTTAAATGTTTATATTGCATGACATATAAAAATATAAATAGAATATTATCCTAAATTCTGACGCAAATTATTATAGATCGTCTAAAGCGAGTTCAAGTTATAATTATTTCTAGGATAATATGAGATTGATATCTTTTTAACAGAAATGTGATACGAGATATGATCCCTAGCTTATTAGAAGTGCTTAACATGCAATATAAATATGTCTAAAATATCTAAAATATCTTATTATCTTTAATTATCATATCTTTTCAGATCTATCTGATAGGGGCACGAAAAAGTTTGGTGATGACTGTCAGGTGGACAAAGAATGCGGCTTTGCTGGCTCCTATTGTGAACCAAAAAAGAACAAGTGCGCCTGCAAGGAAGAATTTGAAGCCACGAACCATATCGACAAGTGCGGACACGGTAAGTTGGTATGCTTTCTGGTATTCTAGATCTACATGTAGAGTTCTGCACGTGGCTCCTTTACGATCGTATATATGAAATATATGAAAACCTCCAGAGGGAATCTCAATTCATAGGGAGAAAATTGAAATGGCTTCTCTTTCATGGAATTTCTAAGCTGCGGTATTATGAAATAATTTCGTCTGTCAACATTATTAATGCGACAGCATGTATTATAGTTATTCGAAAGAAACTAATTCTAAAATGCTGTGTTAAAATATTTTTGTAACTATATATAGTATGTGCATGAAATAATGTTTAGCAAAAAAATTTTACTCAAGAGAAGTAAACCAGCATGGCGCGGTGCATATGCCAGTGGGATTAATTTCCATATGCGAATGCACTAGTTAAATGGGCTGGTGCTATCTTGATCGAGAATAATTCTATTTCCTTCTTGGCTAAGTTGCTATATCCATTAATAGCGATTTCGTACATGATATCACATGGTAAACCGTGCAAATCTCACAATCAAACAAGCCGACCCGATTATCGTTGCGAGTAAACCATAATGCTGAAGCTCAAGATTAGTGTACGTACGAGAAATGAATTCCATTCCGTTAATGAATTGACGAATAATTAAAAATTAAAAGAAAAAATCTTTAACGCGTTTAGCAGAAAAATTCTTATATGTTATCTGGTGTAAATACAATAGTTTATTATATCAAATAATTTATTGATTTTTAGAATATACATTAAACTTAAGAAATGTTTTGTCTGTTGTCTAGACAGTTTTACAAGTTTTATGTTTCAGAGTATTTCTCTAAATTCTATTTTTTACGGCATATTTAGAATTTTCATTTATATTCCACAATTTACGAATTCTGAAAATTATTTTAGCGGCGAATGTGAACGAGTCCTGTTTCTTCCATGAGCAATGCGAGGTGCGGGTGATCCAAACGGAATGTCGCGATGGTCGATGCATCTGCCTCTTCGAGAAAGTCCCGATGATGCACGCGGATGGTGTAATAATCTGCGTAGGTAAGGAAAGGAATTCTCAAGAAATGAGGATATATGATAGTTTTAATGAAAATCTTGTCATGCCAACACGACTTCGACATGGTTTGGTGAAAATTGAAAGAGACGGAATCGACGGAATTAATGAAACTTCTCCCACTTGCTTGATATTTTTCGCATGCCAAGAAAATTTTTCTTACTTATGAAAACGCGCACTGAGAAAAAAATATAAATTAAACATTTACTTATAGTAAGTAAATATTTGTTCAATAAAAAAATGATTGTTAAATCAAATTAACATTTCTTGTATCAAATAAATATATCTTTATATTTAATAAATATTTAGTTGGCAATATTCAACTAAATATTTATTAAAATTGATTATATTTTTTTTCAGTGCGAAAAGATAAAAATAAGAAATATTTCTATAAGACATGATAATCGTAGACTATTATATAAATATTAAAAAGAATATTTATATAACATTCTAAGAACGTTGTATGTTTATACAGACGGAATGTTGCGGTTAATGATTATCATTTTAAAGTAAAAGAAATTCTGCGATTATTTAATTCATATTCTTTGCTAAATAACATTTTCATCGTTTCTACTTTTTAATAATCATCAAATAATATTCATATTTTTAAAATAATATTAAAATTACTTAAAATTATTAGAAAAATAGAAAAATGTTAAATCAATAAAGTCGGTGAATAACAGTTCTTAATAAATATATATTCTTTGTACTCACAAGGAACTTAATTATAACTGTCCGGAACTGATTCGATTCTTCTCGAAATATATTGTTAAACACAAAATCTAAAAGTCGCGCATTTTTTTATATCAGCTCAATTTGAGAGATTTAAGGTATAAAACAACTTTTCAAAACTTAATTGTGGGGACAAAAGGTTTAAAAAAATTAGGCTTTTGGAAAATGTAGATAATTATAAAATATATTTAAAAAACTAAGGCTAATTCTACAATGCTCTTTGTTTCTTGCTGTTTGTCTCTGTTTGTCTCTTGCCTTTTTGGTCAATAAGACAAGAGACAAGCAAGAAACAGAAAACAAAAAGCACATTGTAGAATTAGCCTAAAAGTTTGTTATAAAACATTTTTTTTTATATATCTCATTCATTTCTTTGATAATCGATTAGAATTAAATATAAGCTTTGAGGGTTTGTTTCTCTAAATCTCAAATCTTTAAATCCCAAATTAGACCGATATAAATAATACCCGTGTCTTGGATTTTTGTTTAACAATATATTTTAAGGAGAATCGAATCGGACAGTTGTAATCTTGACAGTTGGATCCCTTGACAATATATTCTTCTCCTTGTGAGTTCTCTCTTCTACCGTATCAATAGTACGGTGCGCGTTTGACTTTTCCTCTAGGGCATATGGGATTTAATTTACGAGCTTCTAGTTCCGGGGTCCCTCGTGCAAACCAACGAATTTGTTTTCAGCTGAGGTCAAAGAGTCACCCAGCCTCCAGTACATCGATCCAGCGATGATCGGCGTTCTCGTTGGCATGGCACTGATGTTCGTCATCATTTGCGTCGTTCTTAGACTTTTCAGCAAGTAAGCAGTTTGATTAAGGTGTTACAAGTAATTTATATTCATTATTTATACATTTTTTAAATATTATTGTTACAAATAATTTAATCCTTATTATTTGTGCAATTTGTATTAAAATAAAACATGCATAGACTTCGATTAAATTTGCAAATTTCTTTAAATAATAACAACTCGATTTCAATAAATCTCTTGCATATTATTCTATCTCTTGCATATTTCAATAAATCTCTTGGATATTAAATAATTAACATGTTAATTTAAGTTTAATTAGGCTGGAATTAAAATTGTACTCTGGTGACAACTTTAATTGAAGTTGTCAGAATTTGAATACAGATATGCATTTAGCTCAGATGACTGTTGTTTTATTCAAGAAATTGCGATGTCGACGAGTGTTTGATAAAATAATCGTTCATTTATAAAATATTTCCATATAACATTCTAAATAATTAATGTTTCTCAAAATATTGTTATATGTCATCGTGCAATATGTGCTTTTATTGGAAATAATGCAGTATTATTTTATGATACTATTGATTACGAGAAATGAGTTCTTAGAATGTTTTAGCGTTTGTAAAATCTCAATTTTACAAAAGTATTGCTCATATATATATATATTTGCTTAGAAATGATCCGTACGTTTCCAGAACTTCTTATCTTTCGTGTGAAAAACGAGATTATAATTATTTAAAAACGAAATTATGTATAAAATTATATATAAAAATTGTCTATTTTCAAAATTGAAATAAAAGCATTATTATAACTCACATAATAGGCACTTTCTGAACTAGAACACACAGTGCAATAAGTTGAAATGAAACAAATATATTTTATTTCACTTTAACTTATTGCACCGGTTCAGAGTGCAGCAATAAAAAAACAGATCTTATGTCTCTAACGAGGTAAAAACATTTTAAAATACTATTGAAAAATTTCAAGAATCGCACGTATAAATATATCTCTGCTGTACATGTATTATAAAAGCTTTGCCATGCGAAAATAATTGAATTATTGACAAGTCGAAAAAAAATACCTACCTCGCTCTGTTAACTATGTGACACGATGTGGAATTGTAGGGCTCGTTGGCGAGAGAACCGCACTATCTTTAATACACCCAACGCGCGACTGATGAACGTCTCGCTGCTGAGAGAGAACAAACTTTTGCACACTCAGGAGAGACGCGGCTCGAGAACGAGTGTACGAGCTCCATCGAGGCAACCCTCGATGGCATCCTTGAGGGCCCATTCACCGAACGCCTCGCAAGGTGCGAAACACTCTCACCACTCACAGCACAGAATGAGCCGTATGGGTTTTTCATTCACTTACTAAGCAAGCAACTTGTTATTCAAAGCCCTGTTCAGATAGAGCAAGCGACTCTTTCCTATCTATTTCGCGATATTTCTGATGCAGCTTCGTGAAAATCGATGAGTCCAGGAGAAGACAGTTATAACGGGTTAACTGAGATATGTGATGAGAAAAATTTTTAATTTAATTTAAGATAAGAATTAATATATTAGGTGTTGGAATTAATTCGTAGCGTTTTTTAATGAAAGAATGTTATTTATTTCACATGAGCATTAAAAAATACATTAATGAAAGTACTTCCCATCACTTGTAAAACGCTACGAATTAATTCCAACACCTAATAGTTTTATTTTTAAATTAAATAGAAGTAAATTGCCTGTATAGTTTTGTTTTTTAAGTTGTTTTTATTATTGTGTTTATATGTATTACATCCTTTTTATGACTTTAACTTACGGATTATCGGATTTATGACCAGTATGCATTAATTAGAAAAAGTTGAAGAACAACTTGAATTGAAATTAATCTACATTAATGAAAATGAGCATTACTTTTTCATGTAACCTTGTTATAATTATTCATATCTAATATAGTTAGTGGTACAAATATCATTACTAAAAGAGAAGCAATAGATTTAGTACTATATGATTACTATATTTTATTAATATGATTACTATATTTTACTTACGATAAATTCGATTTATGACTGAAATCTCGGAATATAATTATTGCACGTCGTAAGTAGAGAGATATATCTCTATTCCTATTGTTATTTGTGTGTATTATATATTTTCTTTTCTCTTGAGAGAAAATGCTTTATTTATTTATATAAAATGTCGTATCAGATGATTGATTTACTAGAACTACAACGTTTCTCAAAATGATTTACTACAATTACATTTCCATCTCAGATTCTTATTTGCGAAGTTTTTATGTAATAAGAGATTTTATATTTATTTTCTATTCTACGTTTATTTGTTTTAAATAGAAATACTATTAAATATTTTTATATTTTGCATATAATGTTTCGAGAAAAATAGTTTTGTTTTATGTTATTAGGCACAAGTAAACAAAATTTCATAAAAAGTTAAATTATTACTAAAAAATTTTAACAGTTATTTAAATATAATTGTACATTATATATTGATTTTATTATCAATGTTTTGTATCTCATAATTAATTATATTGATCGTTCTTATTTAAAAATAATCAATATAATTAGATATTGATTTAACTACATATGTAGATATTCTTTCTTTCTGAAAATTTTGTTAAATTCTATCAAACTTTTTATAAGTATTCATAGATTAATGATTGACAAGTTATGTTATAGTAATTTGCATAGTAAAATTTTAATATACATGAAAGCAAATTTGCATATCATTTTCCTTCGACTTAATCAAGTTTCTATTGCTAAGGGATTAGGATTCCCCGAACACATTTACAGATAATGGCTGCATGGCTCGCGTGTGTAGTCATGTAATTTGATTGCGTAAGCGTCAAATACTCCATCATACTTCATCTCAGAGAATTTCATTTGAAAGACAGAACTTGGAGTACATCAATTTTCACAAGACTGCGTATGTATATTATACATACAAGTATCCATATTTAAGGGTGACTATTTACTTATACCTGTTTTATGTAGAAGAGCTCTTTTTATGCTCCTTGATACAGAATCTTCTTGTACTTTACGCATGTACAGTCGCCTGCCAAGAGGGTAGCTAGACCAAATCGAGGAGTTATTCTTTTGCTAACATTAGAATTATTGAGTTGTTTATATACATATATATTATATATTATATATATAT
>NW_011627474.1:12818-23339 GCF_000204515.1 Acromyrmex echinatior | reverse complement strand
ATTAACAGAATATTAAATGCGGTCACCTTTTCCAAATGATATTTTGGAATCGCGGTAATGGAAAATCTCGGCGATTTTCTCGGCACTTTTCGAAAGATTCGTTTTATAGCGGTTTCACTAAGCGGTTAGCACGGCGATTTTACGAAGCGAGATTATGACTCTAAGAACTCTAAGAACTTTTAAACTCTAAGAACTAAGCAGGAGGCTGGCGAGATCGAAGCATTTATTGCTTTCGGCCTGGGCTTTCTTCTTGGAAAAAATCCAATAAAATTTTGCCACAATCGTAATTATTACGTGGCATTAGGTGTACAAAATTTAACGGGCGCGCATGACAATAGCGTGTCGCTTGGCCGTTGCGCGCGAAATCGCCAATCGTCACCCGACACAGAGGATCATCTCAAAATTTTCAATGTGTAAAAATCTCATAGGCGAATGCAAAAGGAAGCCTTTGTTCTCAAAGAGTATAAAAGGCAAAACCGATTAGCAATAGCTCTCTTAATTCTCCGCAACTCTTAGTTCTCCGCAATTCTTAGTTCTCCGCAACTCTTAATTCTCCGCAACTCTTAATTCTCCGCAGCTCTTAGTTCTCCGCAACTCTTAGTTCTCCGCAACTCTTAGTTCTCCGCAATTATTAGTTTTCCGCCGTTCTCAGTTTTCCGCCGTTCTAAGCTAACGCATCGCCATTAGTGCACCGCCAAGGAGACGCTCCGCCGCTAGAAAACCGCCGAATGTGATTCGCAAGGAATATTGTTAGACAAATGCCGCATCACCTTAAAAATTTCACGTCAGCGCTCTCGCTCTGATTCGCTCTCGAACAACTAATATCATATTTATTTTATTATTTTTCCTCTCAAAAAGAAAAACTTTGACCAGGGCACGTTTATTGATGTGGGCCTGAGTAGGTCAATAATTCAGATCATTTCTATGGTTCAGCGACGCACTTTTCATGACAGCGCCACTGTCGGAATATCGCGGAACTAAAATACTGCTCAGTTTCATGGCTTCACGTCAATTTCACTCGTAATATACAAACGACATTTTCGGATGCACTTTTCTCTTATACTAAAACTCCTATCGCGTTTCTAAAAGCATGGGATTGTTCGTTTAAGTTTTCCGCAATTCGCCAGCTACTTTTCATGAACGTGCAAGATCTGAAACTCTTATATGCAACACATATTGTGATGTGTTGACTACAGAAGCCGATAACAAAACTGTAAGTCTTTAATTTTCTTTCGTTTTTCGTATTCAAATGTAGCTGGCGATTTGCGTTGTTGTCGATACTTTAATTGTGGAGAAGGATTTTTCAGTCCATAAACACAGTTATGAGAAAGGTGTTTTAAAATTTAATGATAAAACAGGACACTCCAGCATCCCCTTAAAGAACCACCTGTATATAATAATTGTATATAATAATTGTGAATCACACAGTGCTTAGTACGAGCATTCAATGTAAGAATTTCTGGAGACGACACGAATTTTTCTACGCGATCCATTTCATACTCGCTTATATCACTAACACATCCACCATTGTCGGATAACATTTCTTCATCGGACGACTTTTGGTCCATTATATTCTCAAAGTCTACTTCTACTTCATCAAACACTTCGTCTTTAATATTCATAAACTGTTCCTCATACACATTTCTAATATATTCTGCTACGTCGACTCTGTCCCCAATGTTACCGATATTCTCGAACTCTACATCGTCCATTATGTTGTCAAATTTTATTTCCATTGCTTCAAATAACTTGTTTGCATTTTACATCATCCATGTCCTCAACATCTGCATGATGTCAGCCATACTTTTCGCATTACACTTATTGCGATTCTTAATTTTTAAAAACGCCAACTGAGATGCCGTGCGCTTATGACCCATTATATATTCTATTTGCGACTTCTTTGTTCCCTTTTGTCTATCCTCCCTATTGAGTTGCAGCATCGGCGACGTGTCATTGATCTCTTCTTACAAAAAAATATCGTTATCGGTGTCTCTCTCTTAACGCATCGCGACTTGTCGATCTCACGGTTCTTCCTAGATAAATATCATTATCGACGCTTCTGACCTTGAAAGAAAAAACTGTGAGAATGCAATATGATTTTATCATCTACCTCTCATTGATGGCGCTTTGTGTAGCAGCCGATAAATCGATGATGTGCCACCGATCTCCTAGACAAAAGTCCACGTTATAATACTGCGACGCATTTTGGTATGGATGTAGGGTGACGGCGGTGACCCCGCAACGCATTTTTGAGATAGACGCGGGGTCCGCGGCGGCGGTGGTGGCGCTGGCGCCTGCGGCGGGGTGTGGGATGACAGCGGTGGCAGCAATGTCTGCGGTGGGGTGTTGGGTGGCGGCGGTCCCAATAATACGACATCATGGCGGCATGTATCATCATATCAGTAAACACCGATCGCGCCTCCCCTCTCTTCCCTGCACCTACCAATATCCCCCGCGCTTTCTCTCTCCCCTACGAGTATCCCCCAAGTCTCGCGCTCCCTTCAGAGGACTTGGGTTAGAACAGCCACTATTATACTACTTATATTATTACATTAATTACCAGTAAACGATTAAATAATACATTCTTATATAATTATTGCAATTAGTCATTTACTTTTAAATCAACAATTGTAGGAAAAATAATAATTCTATGGTATGCGTTCAACTTAATCGAATTGAAAGACCAATATTTTTACATGTAAATAAAATTTTATTACTTTAAAAAAATCCAAAAAAAAATCATGTTTTTATAATAATGTGTTTATAAATGTATTGTATTTGGTGTCGATCAGTATTTTGTTTTAAATGTTTCTTTTGTAACTATCATCTCAATGTATTTAAGAATTCTGATAATAAACTAAATTCCGAAAGTGAGATGATTAATATAACATACAAATTAAAAAGCCTTTATATGTTGTGCAATTCTAAAATAATTGTTTATTTGTCTATTGAATAAAGTGATTCGGTATTTTTTCTATAGTTGTTGGTTGAAAACTTTTAAAAATGCATGTATAAATTTAATAATTATATAAAAATATATTTACCCTAATATGTTTATTAATAACTTTACGTATTTCAGAAAAAAATGTATGAAAATGAAAAAAAAACAGGATTTTATCGTGGGATCTCCAACATACTGATCTTGCACCTTACGCGTTCGACCACGCAGTTCTTGGAGACTTCGTTTATGAAAACTATATATACTGCGACATAGAAAATCGCAAACAATTAATATTTCGTAAACTCTCGCATTTTAAAATCATTTTTGTTATTAATGGGAGGATTATTAAAATTTATTAAAATTTATCGTTATCTAGAATGTGTGTATCCCTTTTTCCCTTATACAGGAACATGCCGAGCGGTCGAGAAAGCACATTTTCGTTTTTTGGTAGCTTATAAAGCGATTAGTAGAGGGAGCGAGACAGCGAGAGAGAGAGCACCTGTCCTTTTCGCTCTATTACTCGCTCTATTATTTACAAATTACTGTTTACAAGTTACTCGTAGTAATAGAGCGAGAAGGACGGACGCTTTCTCTCACTGTCTCGTTCGTTCTCGCGCAGCGGCGAAATCGGCCGACTCGGTGCCAGTAGGTGTCTGCTTGATGGAGATAGAAGTGGTAGAGTTGGTTTTCTGTGCCGGGAGCCAAATGTGCACCATTGTACGGAACAAGCCCATAATGTGTAAAAGTCAATAGAATTAAGGAACTTCGAGATACATAGGTTTAAAGGAAAAAGAAATTTAAAAACACGAAAAAATCTCAATTTAACACTTTTTTTCAAAAATTCATATTTTTTTGTTTATATACTGATTTGAAAAAATCTTGAAAATTCTGAAAGGTCATATTTAAAATAGTAAAAAAAATTGACAACCTAATATTTTTTCAACAAAATTGCAAGCAGTGAAAGCAAATTTTTTATTTTTCATGTTTCGTACGTTTGGGATATGAAATGTTTGATTTTTATATTAGAAACTTTTGCTATAATCTATATTGTTTGACTATTAACGTATATTATTGGTTCACTAACATATGTAATAAATCATTAATGCATGAAAACATTTAAAAATTATATAATAATATAAATACAGGTAAAAAAATGAAGCACGAGTGTGGAGTAGGCAACGTACGAGACTGCTATGCCAGAGATCTCGAGTTCGATCCCAGAATCAAAAAATTTTTCGTATCCTTGTACGAGCTTCTCTCGGCAGACAATGGCAAACCACCGAGAGTATCTTTGAAGTGCACTTCTATAAACAAAATTGCAGTTCGGAATCGACATTAAACTGTAAATTCCTTATGACTGTGTAATCAGCGTGCGCATCAGAGGTATATGAGAGAAATCACCACGCTCGATTACAGGCAATAAGACTGAGGAAAGAAAAAAATGAAGCAAATTCTTACGAAAATACATATGCAATGTTATTTATTCGAAATTTAAAGAAAATATATTGTCATATTATCTGTGACAATATTGTCACATTGTTTGTGCAATGCATATTGTTTGAGTACAATTTTATATACTGTATGCAATTGCTATGTGCATACACATATATTGCTACACAATAAGGATCGGTGCACTTCGCATCTTGGAATGTGGCATCATGGACATATAAATTATGTCTTTTTATCTTTATCTCGGAGACAAAATCCGCATCGACTTTTTTTAGAAATAATAATAATTAATATTCTCTAATGCTTGCGTGGAGGTACTGTCTAATTCTAGCGCCATTTTTAACTTTTATTTTAACGGTCGATTTTCCACTCGAAAATATACAATTTAACAAAAAAATTACAATTAAAATATTAAACAACATTCAAAGATTGAACAAATATTATTTTTAATGAATATGTAACATTATGAACATAAAACAATGCAAATTTTAAAAAATCACCTTAATAATCATCTTGAAAAAGTTACAAATATCACACACTGGAGTCTCGGGGACTCCAGGTCTTAAGGTGACTTAAGGGGACTCCAGGGGACTTAAGGTTAAAATATTTTAAAATTTTATCTAAAGGTGCATAAAAATAGGAGTGTTGATTCCGATTTGAAACCAATAGTTCGTTTTACATTTTCCATTATAGTTCAACACAGATGAAAGATAGATCAAAATGCTCTAAGGTAAAAATAAAGCGAATTAAATAATCTTTCCAACGACACCTTTGGTTTTACGGTCGGACATGTTTTACACTTTATAAAGAGCAAAAACTGCAAATAAGTCCGACTTACCCCACTCTCTCTTACAATTAGTTTTTAATTATTTTTTTCAATTATGCTCAAAATATTTGAACAAGTTAGCTTTCCGTTTCCAATGAATTTATCGCAAAATTGCTTCATTTTATTTAAATATATTTGAATTTGTTAAAAATGAGTTTCCAGAGTGGCAACATCTAATTTTATCGTCAGTTCAATTCCGATTCTACTTGGTTTATTAATCTCCTCATAGCATATATTGGGTGATGCTGGAACGGTATACATTCGTACAGCCTTTTTGTGCTTTTTGTTGACACTTGCTGTATTTCACTCATTAACCAACTCCAAATGATGAGCGTTCTGTAAGACGAGGATTCACATGATACTTACACATGAATTTTTATTTATATGGTTGTATGGGACTGAGCATTGCTTGCGCTGGTCCTACGTTAGGACTAATCTGCAAGATAAGGATTCATGTTACTTGATTTTCTATGAATCTTTCATCGACTCCTAATGCTTTCTTGCCGTGTGCTGCAGTACATTCTGTACTTTTGGTATGGCTATAACTAAAATGATAAATTGTGCGAACGCGATTTTATGCCTATCATGTGAAGCGGACTGGCGCGCCTATTGGTTACGCATGGCCCAGAATATGACAGACAACTGTTCATCGACTCGACCGCAATTAGTGCGGAATCCGTTCGCCAAGCTACAGATCTATTTGTGCCCTAACCGGCACCGGGATGGTGAAGATATTGCTCTTTGTCCTGAAGATAAGTGTTATTTTTTTCCAAAATTATCTAATGCTATCTATTTTACTAACATATTATATTGCTACACAATAAGGATCGGTGCACTTCGCATCTTGGAATGTGGCATCATGGACATATAAATTATGTCTTTTTATCTTTATCTCGGAGACAAAATCCGCATCGACTTTTTTTAGAAATAATAATAATTAATATTCTCTAATGCTTGCGTGGAGGTACTGTCTAATTCTAGCGCCATTTTTAACTTTTATTTTAACGGTCGATTTTCCACTCGAAAATATACAATTTAACAAAAAAATTACAATTAAAATATTAAACAACATTCAAAGATTGAACAAATATTATTTTTAATGAATATGTAACATTATGAACATAAAACAATGCAAATTTTAAAAAATCACCTTAATAATCATCTTGAAAAAGTTACAAATATCACACACTGGAGTCTCGGGGACTCCAGGTCTTAAGGTGACTTAAGGGGACTCCAGGGGACTTAAGGTTAAAATATTTTAAAATTTTATCTAAAGGTGCATAAAAATAGGAGTGTTGATTCCGATTTGAAACCAATAGTTCGTTTTACATTTTCCATTATAGTTCAACACAGATGAAAGATAGATCAAAATGCTCTAAGGTAAAAATAAAGCGAATTAAATAATCTTTCCAACGACACCTTTGGTTTTACGGTCGGACATGTTTTACACTTTATAAAGAGCAAAAACTGCAAATAAGTCCGACTTACCCCACTCTCTCTTACAATTAGTTTTTAATTATTTTTTTCAATTATGCTCAAAATATTTGAACAAGTTAGCTTTCCGTTTCCAATGAATTTATCGCAAAATTGCTTCATTTTATTTAAATATATTTGAATTTGTTAAAAATGAGTTTCCAGAGTGGCAACATCTAATTTTATCGTCAGTTCAATTCCGATTCTACTTGGTTTATTAATCTCCTCATAGCATATATTGGGTGATGCTGGAACGGTATACATTCGTACAGCCTTTTTGTGCTTTTTGTTGACACTTGCTGTATTTCACTCATTAACCAACTCCAAATGATGAGCGTTCTGTAAGACGAGGATTCACATGATACTTACACATGAATTTTTATTTATATGGTTGTATGGGACTGAGCATTGCTTGCGCTGGTCCTACGTTAGGACTAATCTGCAAGATAAGGATTCATGTTACTTGATTTTCTATGAATCTTTCATCGACTCCTAATGCTTTCTTGCCGTGTGCTGCAGTACATTCTGTACTTTTGGTATGGCTATAACTAAAATGATAAATTGTGCGAACGCGATTTTATGCCTATCATGTGAAGCGGACTGGCGCGCCTATTGGTTACGCATGGCCCAGAATATGACAGACAACTGTTCATCGACTCGACCGCAATTAGTGCGGAATCCGTTCGCCAAGCTACAGATCTATTTGTGCCCTAACCGGCACCGGGATGGTGAAGATATTGCTCTTTGTCCTGAAGATAAGTGTTATTTTTTTCCAAAATTATCTAATGCTATCTATTTTACTAACATATTAATATATATATATATATATATGTGTGTGTGTGTGTGTGTGTGTGTGTGTGTGTGTGTGTGTGTGTGTGTATGTAATAGATGTTTCAGCTAATATTTTATCTTCAATATCATATTAAAAAAAAAATCGGTCAAATTACTCTTGTTATTCAGCATCTTCGCTTTCTTTTCTTTTTAACGAATATATACTTATTCTGTTTTAAGTAAAAAAATTTTTATACAAATAAATATCTGTTCTTTATTCCTGCACTACATAGACTACGAGAGGCACCATGCAACATAATAACCACTTACGCAGTACAATGCGCGTTGTCTACTTAAGCTTTGCCGTGTACTAAACGAATGTTAGATTAGGTTTTACTATAAAAATAGAAGGATAACTAAAACATTTTAATAAAAATAAGGTTATATAATTTCATGAATCGCATTAATTCTATGAAGGAATTTAAAAGTTACGTATTATGTCAGTTACATAGTAAAAACAACAATTAAAAAAAGAAAAAAAAAACAATTTTTTGGAAAGAAATTTTGTCGGTTTTTTCCAGCAATTTGAAAAAAGCGGTTTTTTTAAAACTATAATAACGGAAATAATAGAAAGGTGGCGTCAATATTGTGTGACAAACTAATGGAAGGAGAAAATCAAATCATTCTTCGCAAAGCTGATCGAATGAGAACTCTCGATCATAAGAACAGAAATAGAAACCGCCATTTGAACAAGCTCAAGCATCGTAAGTAAGCCGGATTCAACGATATAGTCTCCAAAATGTTAAAAGTGACGGAAAAGGTTGGTATCTGCTTGGCCTTCATGCTTTATGCAATAAAATATGGGAAACAGAAGAGTGACCAAAAGACTGGACGGAATCTATCTACATCTCGCTCCATAAAAAGGCACGTGAGAAATGCGAGAATTAGAGAACTTCACTATCCCATACCAGCAAAGTCCATCCAGAAAAGACTTAAACAATACTTGCTGTCCCAAATACGAAGCAGACGTGTTTCCTGCCAGGACGGAGAACGAGAGAACAGCTTATCAACGTGAAGCAAATAATCGAAAAATGCTACAACTATAACGTATATTAGCAGCATACTCTGCTTTCTGAACTGCATCAAAGCCTTTGATAATGTAAAATAAGACAATTGTGGCAGATACTAAGAAAAATGGAAACACAACATCACCTCATCTTTCTCATACAAAGGCTGTATACAGCCAACCGAGCCTATGTGAGAGTCAACAATTAACTTTCAAGGTAATTTCAGGTGGGTAAAGGTGTTATGCAGAGATGCATACTGTCGCCGATCTTGTTCAATATCTGTGGCGAATGGAATATCAGGAAGACGACAAGCGATTGGAACGGAAGAGTATCCGTGAGCGGCAGGAAGATCTTCAACCTCAGATACTACAATGATGCTGATGATACTACAATTTTGGTAGGCTCGGAAAAAGAGACGGCAGCACTCCTCGCTTGCATTGAAGTATCCAGTGGGCTTACTACTCAACAAAAATAAATGCTTCTTGCTAATGATCTACAGAGCAAATTTATTATCCCAAAATTTTAATAGCATTCAAGAAGACTGGCATTAAAAAAAATGGTGCTGGACAGACTTAATAGAACATGGGAAAACTACCAAATCTCCAAAACAACAAGGACAAGATTAAAAGCGCTAATGTTCTTCATAGCGACATATGGATGATCAAAGCGACATATCGTAAAAAGATAGAAAAAATGACATGCTACAGAAGAATGCGGCGCATACTATGGACAGTTCTTAAATTCAACTCCATCCTTAGGAAGCTAGGAATTGACGCAAGAAATCGACACCTAACGATCATCTAAAATCGCGTAATGAAGTTCTTTGGACTCATAATCCGAAAGGATGGCATGGAAGAGCTGATGATTCAAGGCTGGGTGGATGGAGAAGAAGAGAAGAAGAGAGCGCTTTCCCAATAGGGACATCGACCAGATGGTCGGATTCACACAACTCCCGGAGCTGATGAGGCGGGCGGAAAATAGAGAGGCTTGGCGTGATTTGATAGCCATCTAATTGTGAAGTAGTTACGATTTTCGGAATCAAAATGGAAGAAGAATATAATTTTCAACATCTATAATAATGCTATTCAAATTGTATAGCAATCGTAACCGTTTTAACATATACGTAACTCCCTGATGTTCTTTTGTCATGACACTCGCATTAGATTTGTCGTTTCTCTTCCTATGTGTACTCTTTCATTATTTTGTCTTTTTTATTCTCGTTATCGTCGTCTTATTCTTCTTTGTCGTAGTCTTATAGTACGTCTTATGTTTGTCGCTCACCTAATTACATGGATTTATCAGCATGTACTGAGGATGGCTAAAAAGTTAGCCAAAACATGTCATGTTATATATAACAAATCAATAATTAAATATGTAAAATATAATTTAATAATTTAAAATTTATCGCGCACGTAGTACAGTATTAATTTCCAACAGCCAAATTTATTATAATTATATTTTTTATATCGGGGAATTAAGATTATCATTTGTTCCAATTTAATTTTGCAAGAGTTCTTGTAAAATATTTCTGGTGGAAAGAAATCGCTGAAAATCGCTGAAATCTAATCATTTAAATCATTTTAGTATAATTCATGAAAAGAGTTAATTGATATAGATTTTGGCGATTTTTAGCGATTTCAGTAATTTATTTCTACCGAATAGCAGCCTATTCCCACTTATATCAACAAAGAATTATAAAGAAGCAACCTTATACAGCATAGAAAGATTGCAAAATGATTGTAGATATATCTCATTGCAATGTTGTAATACTGCAAATAGATTGCGCAATGTATTTTCAACATTGTTACAATGTCGTAGCAGCATAAAAATGTCCGCCTTTAGCAAGATTGCGCTGTAATTTCGTAGCAATGTTGCAGTATTTGCAACTATTTTATTAAAAATAGTTCTTTTATTATTATTGAATGTAATTTGAAATACAATTTGTAATATAAATAAAAAAATTAATCAATATATATTTTAAATTATATATTATA
>NW_011627474.1:1371-11750 GCF_000204515.1 Acromyrmex echinatior | reverse complement strand
TATACCCATACACATTATATATATATATATATATATATATATATGTATATATATATGTATATATATATATATATATATATATATATGAATTATTATGGAGACATAGATAAATTGAAATGATTATGTTTTTCAATATGATTTCAACCCAGCAAAATCATCCTACAGCTATAATCAATAACTATAATATTGTTACGCTCTTGCCATGTTGATACCGGACCGCCGCTCGCGAAGTACCGAAAATCACGTTGCAGAACAACGAGCCGCTCTGTTATTTAATAAGATCGGCGGATTTGGAGCTGTCGGTGCATACGAATGTTCTTTTGCAATCTCCATTCTATATCTTCGCGGTGTTCTCTGCGTTCTCGACTCTGCATCAATAAACGTTTTTTGTTCTTGTTCTTAATTGTCATGTTATTATTCGGCGATTCGGGAGTGCGTGTGCGCATCTGCAAGAGCGACCTCGTAAATCGGTCGCGCGGGCGCAACAATTGGGGCGCAACATCCAAACTCGTCCGCTTGGACATTCAATGCGTGCTGTGCGGAAATCAATTGCTTTGGAAAAGGAGAATCATACAAAGCAATCTCTTGCTGTGTCAATCATGAGGATGTCACAGGAAGTATCACTTACGATACGATCGCTCTTCAGGACATTTTGTGGGAAGTACAACAGCTGCGACAGAAGCAACGGCACGCGCGAGTTAAATAAACGCTGCAAAATCTTCACGACAACGCGACGCTGAGATGCGATAGATGCGTGAGGAACATCAGCGCACGCTGACCAACTGCATGGAGTCTCTGCGACAACGCGACGCTGAGATCCAGCAGCTACAGGAGGAACTCGTAGCGGAAACGCTCAAATATGTCCTTCCGATAATGGAAATCTTACAGCAAACTCGCGCGATCGCGATGTTTATCGATACGATTTTTATCGAGCGGCGGAAACGGCACGAACGAGCAAGAATGCGTTGAATCGTGTGTCTCACTTCACAATATTACGGGATTTTCTGCGGGCGACGTAAATGACATGAATACGTGTGAGCGCGTGGAATCCCGTATTTCGCTTTGTGAGGAATCATACATTAAGTTAAAGCCGAACACGTTTGACGGAAGTGCTCCTCTGAGGGAATTCTTTGCCTAATTTGATTTGATCGCTCGTGCGAATCGTTGGGGTGGAGACGAAGGCTGCCGTTTTAGCGTCATGCTTGAGAGAAAAAACGCGCGCAGTGTTAGAAAGTGTACAAAACCTAGAGAATTTAGATTTTTCAGAGTTAAAATCGAGATTAGAGTTACGTTTTGGCGAAACGCAATCGCTACAGAATTATTACTCCCAATTTACAAATCGTAAGCAGAAATTTGGAGAGAGTATTGCTTCTTTTGGCTCAGACATCGAAAGATTATCTCAATTAGCATCCTGAATGTTCTGACTCAATACGCGACAAAGTGTGCGCGCAGTTCTCCGCTTCATCCGACGGATTCGTAAAGAGAGCACTTCAGTTAGAGGAGGCAACATCTTTGAGAATTGCGATCGAGAGGGCAAAAGCAATCAAATTAATACAAGAAAATAGTTTTCAATATAAAAAAGAGAATTATTTTAATTTTGGGAAAAAGAAAGAAAAGAATTTTAGCAACTCCGATAAAGGTGAAGAAAATCAACTTAATAAAGAAAAGGAAGGAAAATTTAATAAAAATAAATTTACAAAATTTAAAAAAGGAAAGAATTGTAAGAGAGGAAATGGAAGTAAAAAGGAGTGAGCTGAGAGTAAAGAGGGGTATTTCCAATCGGAATGTCTGGGCGGTTCGATAAATAAGAAATAGTGACTCAGATGGAGAAAAATATTCGAAAAATATTTATTGTCTTAATAAACAATGTTTTTGTAATATTGATAATCAATGTAACCTTGTCACTAACCAATGTTCTTTCAGGATAAATAGAATTAAATATAATTCAATGAATTTTGAAGGGAAGTTACAGAAATGCTGAATATCTGTTTGGACTTACTTTGACGGTACTGCAACTTTCGTGGGCTCGTCATTCGACGTGAGGAAGAGTAGTGTACTACTAGCGTGCTGCAACATCAATAGCGGCGAAGAGCCCAGCTGAGGAAGCGGTGTCTGGAGGAGTCCATCGAATGGAGTGATATCGGCGAGGAGTTCACTTAGTGATAGATCTTTTTTTTTTAAAAAGACTGCCTTGCTCGCGGTTTTTGAGCCATGATTTTTCCATGGGACGGAGGGCAGATGCTGAGGCGGGGATTGGGGACAGAGATACTATGATACATTTTTTGTCCTTTCCCCCCTTTCCGAAAAGAAAAGAATCCAGAGCACAAGGCCTCAAGAGAAGAGGTAAGAGGATCCTGGCGTTCCCTTCATGAAAAGGGGATGCCCGAGCGAATTTTGTCCTACGGGGGAGTAGCTACTCTTCGGAGAGAAACTGAAGAGGGGTCCTGTCCGGAGGGCAAGAAGGCTTCGAGAATAAAGCTCGAGGAAAAAGTCGGACCTCAAGGAGACCAAAGCTCAAAAAAACTGTTGCAGCAGCACAGTAGGGAGCAGGAAATTGGTCAGGAGGGATCTCCGAATTCCTTTGAGAGGCCAACGTTTTTAGAAGAACCAATTGTCGGGACGACAATTTAAGAGAAGGGGGGGCAGTGTTACGCCCTTGCCATGCCGTGGATCGCCGCTCGCGAAGTACCGAAAGACGCGTTGCTCGGCAACGAGCTGCTCTGTTATTTAACAAGATCGGCGGTGTGAGCTGTCGGCGCGTACGGAAGTTCTCTCGCGATGTTCTCTGTGTTCTCTGCTCTGCATCAATAAGGCTAATTCTACAATGTACTCTTTGTTTTCTGTTTCTTGCTGTTTGTCTCTTATCTTTTTGGTCAATAAGACAAGAGACAAACAGTAAGAAACAGAAAAAGCACATTGTAGAATTAGCCTAAACGTTCTTGTTCTTATTCTTAATTGTTATGTTATTATTTCGGCGATTCGAGTGTGCGCGTCTGCGAAAGCGACTTTGTAAATCGGTCGCGCAGACGCAACAATATATTTAGTATACCATAATATTAACTGTTTTATTCGAATAGATATTTTTAAGAACTTTTAAAGTATGTACACATGAGATAAGTGTTTTACATAAAGATAAAAAAGTAAAAGAAAAAAGGAGACATAAAATGGACAAGATATGAAAAAGAGTCATAAGGCGTTTGTATCCCAATATGTACATCCACAAATATAATTTCCAATTTATTATTCAAAACTGATAATTTCATGCCTCTACATTCCTTTTAATGCCTTCTTATTCTTTGTTATGCCTTTTTTAACACACATGCATCTTCATGTATTAAGGTGTTTCCATATGCACATACTTTAAAAATCTTCAAAACCAAAAATGTAATCGTGTTAATTTTATATATCTAAGGCTGGTATTCATAATCAGTTCTTATTACAAAACTGTCTTAAGTAATGTCTTAAGATATAAATGCAGCCCTCTGATTGGTTCGTGACTGAATATACGATGGTCTTGAATATAATAACTATGAATACCTGCCTATGTCATTATATTGGGTCATCTAAAAAGTATCCGCGGTTTTTTGTCACTAGATGTGTGTTGATAGTCATATATAACGATCTACACATAGGATTTATTGTGTTCTTATACTAACACCTATTAATTTATATATACATATATACGTCCTTGAAATAAGCCATACATATTAAATTATTCATAGTTTTCTGGAAAACAATATAGACGACTATTAAACATAGCTACATTGATAAACAATATTTACAGTTTTAATCCGATGCATAATTCCGACTTAATATCGACAGCACAAAATACTAAAAGACAATGAAAAGATATCTTTTTATAAAACAATATTGAAGAATAAAGGCTATAGAAGCAAGTTATTAAGTGCTAATAATAAAATTTTAATATTTAAACAATTCATTTAAAAATACAAAGTTATAAAATTTGAGTTGAAACAAATATTTCAACCTTTATTACAGTGTAAAAATAGCGGTAATTAAAAATAAAAGAGTTCGCAGTGATATAATACGGTTGATATAAATATAAATGATTTTTTAGAGGTCACTAAATTAAAAGTTCGTAAAGAATTAATCGCAATTTTACTTCTGTCTTCCAATCTAATCGCAATTCCTTCAACATTTATCAGCCGATGATAATAATGATAATAATAGTAACAACGTTTGATACATGTCCCTTTGCAAACGCATGACTAATTTTTCAATAGAAATCAATTGTCGTATTTATTATGCTGGATCGACATTAATCTTTTCATATGAATGATTTGATTGCAATTGGTTTACAATTATCATGGTATACAGGGTGCGTCACCAAAATCCGGACAAATCGAACACTTCCTTGTCGTGGCAGCCTCAGAGAGCTTCTTTAATGTGTACGATTTGTATCGAAGGTCCTCCTCGGCAATTCGACGCATTGTTGGCTCGCTTACACCAACAATCGATGCTAATTTTCGCAACGATTGTCTTGGATCATCCGAAATCAGCATTTGAGCTCTTTCGACTGCAGGGATCTTCGTGGTGTGTTCTTTCGAGTGACTCTTCCTCGCTGGCATACTGCAACCTTCATTGGACTGTTCTAAAGCCGTATATTTTGCCATAACGTCATAAACAGTGGATCTCGGGTATCCAAAGAACCGAATTATTTCCGTTGCTGAGCGCCCGGCGCGAAGGTCTTCGATGATCGCGCCTCTTCGATTATACTCCGCACTTGGTTTCAACATCGCGGCCATTTTGAGAATATGACTGTTTACTAGAAGCATCATGCTTTCTAGGACGCCAATAACAATCTCTGGCGGAGGCACAGTATAGCGGAAAATTTGAATTAAAATTTGTTCGGATTTTGGTGACGCACCCTGTATATTATCGCAATGTAATTAATTTCTCTAACAGTCACAAGACAAATCTCATCATTTCAAAGGTAAAGCAAAAAATCTGAGCTTTTAGAAGAAAACTAAATATTTTATAATTATTTAATAATAATAATAAAAAGACAAATGACGTGAAAACAAAATTGGCTCAAATATATTTTTACACTTGACATTTATATTGATATCAATTATAAATTTTATTGTTGTTATTTATGAGTTCTATCTTGTGATGGTACGATTTAGGAAATGTGATGGATTTTGTAATAATCTCGATTTAATCTTTAAATAATGATTGCAAATAAGTATATACAGTGAATGTAAAATATTCTACAAGATTTTCTTTTATCAAATCTTCTTTTATAAAAATACAAGAATTTATAATAAAATTGAATGAATTATTATCACCTACATAAGTTGATTAAAATTAATATTGGTAACTCCCGTATATACGCCGCATCGATGAAAAACTTAATTTATTAAGTATTATTTATTATGTTTATACTAAACGAACTGTATCAGTAACAACTTCGTACTGTCTATTATTATGAAAAAAATATTAGAAATCCGAAATATTTATTTTTCATACTAAAAAAGAAACTTTTTGAAACTTGCATTTTTGCATATATCCCATACAGATGAGATATATGGGAACTCATAGGGGACGGAGGGATATATTAGGTGTTGGAATTAATTCGTAGCGTTTTACAAGTGATGGGAAGTACTTTCATTAATGTATTTTTTAATGCTCATGTGAAATAAATAACATTCTTTCATTAAAAAACGCTACGAATTAATTCCAACACCTAATATATATAATACGACTCAAGAAAAATTTACGAATAATGCATATAAATAAGACGTATAATGACACAATAACTTATAAAATCTGTTTATAAAGTTTTATTAAGGAATAAGAATGGAAAATATATATATAAAGTAATAAATAATAATTACAATTTTCCTACATATATATGTTATAAGGGTACATATTTCATATAATGCGTTTATTGTATTTAGTGCACTGAATTCAATCTGCGCACTTTGTATGCTTTGGGCATAAATCCTGCTCGCTAAAAATGCCGTATATCCCAAACAAGTGAGGTATACAAGACAACTAAACAAAGAACGAAAGCAAAGTACTTGTATTTTGTTATATAACATGTTTTACTATTCCATTATACGTATGTATCACGAAATAACCACTAAGTTTTTTGCACGCTCTACAGTCAGTGTTGCCAGTTTTTTTACTGCCAGGTGGCAGTAAAAAAAGTGTAGTACCAACCTAAAGAAATAGTAATACTTATGTCATACATCATGACAAAATAGTAATACAAATAGTCGTACGCATTTAGCTTTTTTTTTACCGGCTCAGGCAGTAAGCTGGGGCCAATTTACTTCTTGAACCGGTAAAAAAAGAAAGCTAAATGTTTACGATTATTTGTCCTACTATTTTATTATATAAAATACATAAAATGGTGTCAAAATGACATGTTCAACAATATTTTGATCTTATAATGATTATGACATCAGGTTGCTACCTGGAACTTTTTACATTATGTTTTTTACTTATGAAAAATAAATCTATTTACATATTAATTTATTTTTTACATCTTTATATGAACAATTTCTGTCTTGCTATTCTCTTCTTCTAATTCATCTTTATTTTGTTCTTTATTTGGTATAAAATATTTATTGTCATTTTTTCTAACATTTTATCTGTTGGCTGAAATGTAATACAGTTAGAATTTTCTCCTTGCGATTATTTTATACATTCTGTTGCTAATAATGATCCGTTGACTGTTTTAACTTTTAACTCATTCCTATATTTTGTTTTCATTAAATTTACCTGTAAAGTAAATTGAAATAAAAGTTAAGTGATTATATAATTATGATAAAAATATATTGAAATTATATTTAAAAATATCTATTTTTCAATTGAAATACATTATTACTCGACTAAAAATTCATTCGCAATCTGCATTTGAATGTGGTAGGCATAAGACATCGAGAGCAACTATAGCCAATTTATGAAATTTAAACTTTTCTGCAGCATCTTTATTATTCAAAATTTCATTCCAAAACCTGTCCACACGTACTTTTTCAATATCTTTGGGCAAAAAAGCAGCAGAAAATGGAAGACCGCGTCATTGATCATCTATTTTTTGCATAATATTAGGTGTTGGAATTAATTCGTAGCGTTTTACAAGTGATGGGAAGTACTTTCATTAATGTATTTTTTAATGCTCATGTGAAATAAATAACATTCTTTCATTAAAAAACGCTACGAATTAATTCCAACACCTAATAGTATTATTATAACTCAAAATTTTCGGAATTACTTTCATTAAATTAAAAAATGATGAAATTGTATCTCAATACGACAAACATAAAGCGTTTTTTTGGATTCAATGCCTTAAGTTTTTATGATATGCAAAATCAATATCAAAGCGCTATGATGTATAGGATTTTGTACATCATAGCGCTTTGATATTTGCAGTGCTAATACCTAAAAAAAATTATACATATAATATTATACATACAATAAATAAAAAACGGAAATAAATATATAATATGTTATAGGTATAATAATATAAATAAAACCTTTAGAAATTTCCTGCAGCTCCAAAAAAAGTTCTCCTCTTCTTTTTTTAAAACTAGATTTTAATCATTAATGAAATACTTTAATGTCAAGATATATTTGTGAATTTGGAATATATTCATCTTCCTTATAAGGATTAATATCAAAAAGTACGAGAGCAAGTCAATAAGTTCTTAGAAAATCTGTCAGAGGGCACTGGCAGTGTCATGTCACATTAATTTTTGATAAATAGCATTTTTCAACTGATTACTGTCAAATTTTGAGTGGAAATCATCGCGTGGTTTCATTTCTATAGACAATTAAAGCGAACAACCTTTGTATTTTTGGCAAAATGGAAAAAAATGAGTTTTGTGCAGTGATCAAATATCTACATACGAAAGATTTAACGCTGAAAGAAATTAAGCCAGTTGGATAGTGTTCATAGCACATCTGCATCAGCGTTTGCAACTGTATACAATTGGGTGAATGAATTTAAACGTGGTCGTACATCCACATGTGATGTACCTCGGGATGTCCAATTGAGGTTGCTATGCCAGAAATTATCAATAAAGTCCACGATATTGTTTTGACTGATCGACGAGTGAAAGTGCGAGCTTGTTGAGGCCACAGGTATATCACATGGAACAGTTTAATTTTGCACGAACAATTGGATATGAAAAAGCTATCGACAATGAATGCCGCGTTTGCTCACTGTAGACCATAAGCGCGACCGTGTGACGATTTCAAAACAATGTTTGAAGATGTTTCAACATAATCCAGAATTTCTGCGTCGATTCATTACTGTGGACGAAACATGGATCCATTACTTCACCTGAGACAAAGAAACAGTCAAAACAATGGACTTCACCGAGTGAATCAGCTCCGAAGAAGGCGAAGACTGGCGTGAAACTGGCTGGAAAGATGATGGCCATAGTTTTTTAGGATGCACGCGGTATAATTCATATCGATTACCTTCCGAAGCAAACGATCAATGGCGATTATTACGCGACCTTATTGGACCATTTCAATAACATTTTTTAAAGAAAAAACATCCCCATTTGGCGAAGAAGAAAGTGCTCTTCCATCAAGATAATGCACGGGTTCACATCAGTGCCCGGCACCGATAGCCAAATTCAACGAATTCCGCTTCCCCATTCAGCATATTCGCCAGATTTAGCCCCCTGCGACTATTTCCTGTTTCCAAACCTGAAGAAATAGTTCGGAGGAAAGAGATTCATCTCCAGAGAGCAGCTCATCGCCGAAACAGAGGCTTATTTTGAAGGATTGATGACTATGTTGAGAAATAAAAATGAATCGATAAAAAAAATGTGTTTTACTATGTTTGCCTAAAAACTTATTGACTTGCCTTCATAGAGTTTTCATTACATAATCTCTCTTCATATAGCACAGAAGAATTTCTTAAAGATTTATTATTTTGTCATGTAATTCAGTGATGAATTGCTCCATCAGTTTGAAAAGAACGATTGAAATCCGTAAACTTAGATAAAATCCATTCAAAAAAGAAGAAATATAATGTCGTTATTGGACTATTAACAAGGGAGGTTAGGCAACTCAAAAATTCAAAAAATTCTGAAACTTGGTGTGCAAGTAGTTCATTCATAACATAAAATTATTTTTTGTTTGTGCGGAATTTTAGTTTTAGAGGGTGAAACACTCTTTTGAAAAAAATTGATTTTTTTTCTTTCGAAGAGAATATCGTCGAAATTATAAGGGATAGAAAAAAATTTTCACATTAAAAATTAAATGGCTTCATAAGTATTACAGAACAGTAATAAAAAAATTTTTTTAAATAAATTATTTATTGTATATCCCTACCACCACCCATATTTTAAAAAATTAATGTTTATGTAACTAAAATTAAAGAACATTTTACGCTGAAAACGATGATGTATATGATTATGTTCCATTTTTCAAATATAAACGAAAACTTCTTTATTTGCCCTGTATGTATTGGTCTCATATCGCACTTGACTGCGCGAAGTAGCGTGAAAGGCAAATACAATCCATCAGTACAATATCAGTACAACAGCAACCACTGAAATAAGAGCTTTTACATAACAACAATAATAATAATAGCAATAATAATAGTAATAATAGTTTGTCAAACTGCTTGCAAAAACAGTCTCAAATATTTTTATTGTGCATAAAGATATACACAAAACACTTTGGACAATTAAAAACAAAGCATGAATAAAGAAATTATTATTTTTATAAAATATCATGCATTTAATTTTGGTCTTAAGAACAGCTACTTGCAACATAGTGAAAAAAAAGATACTGTATCAACAGTAATTCCGCACGAATAAAAAATAGTTTTGTATTCCAGATGAAATACCCTATTTCCACGCAATGCTTCAGAATTTTCTGAATTTTTGAGTTGCCTAACTTCCCTATTAAGTACCTGAGCGCACATCATGTTACCATGGCAGAAAAAAATCGGAATCAGTAATGTCCATGATAACGAAGCCTCTGGAATTCTAAAAGGGAATAAATATGAAACATTGAAATTGTGGATCCAATATTTATTATTTTATTAAAAATAATTTGATTCAATAACATTATTAATGAAACAATTATAATCAATTTTTGTATTTAAAGAAATTTTTGTTTAAAGAAACCAAGTCATTGAATTTATAAAGTTAATTTTACCATGTTTGATTATTAAAATAGTTCATAAAGCGATATATACTTACAATTAATTATTATTATTAATATTATTATTATTATTATTAATATTTCAGATTAATATTTCAGAAGAGGATTATTAATATTTCAAATTAATTGCGTTTAATGCCGACAACCATATCGGCACGTAATTATCATTTCTGAAATTAATTCAATTGTTTGAAAATATATATATTAGTTCAACATCTTAA
>NW_011627473.1:568283-608278 GCF_000204515.1 Acromyrmex echinatior | reverse complement strand
ATATTATATTAAAAATGCAATAAAAATGTAATTAAGATGCTATCAAAATTATTTCTATTATAAGTGGTCTGAAAGATTTGGAATTCACATCCTTCTGTAATAAAACCGCTGGTGTTTGACGGATTGCTTAACTTTTTTTTGCGAATGGATCTTATGAATTTGACGTGGAATCAGAATACATCAAGTTCGCTAGTTTTCTATGAAGATTTTTTTCTTCTTTGTATCGGATACTAACCTTATCACAACGTGGAGGGACCTTGATCAAATTATCGGGATAATTATCTTAAATGCGATGAGAGTCTTGTCGTAAATGTATTGATGACTTTTTATCACGATATTAATAAGTTTTATAATATAATCGCAAGTTAATAATTAATAGTAAGTACGATCTAATTGTTGTTAGTATTTTCATTCCACATTTATCAATATTTCATTAAACATTGGTTTAGAAAATTTGTGTTATCGTATGTATTTTCGACATTTTCGTATAATACCTCATTACTAAATTTTGTTAATTGTGCTCCTATAATATAGTTCTTATTATATTTTGAACATTTTTTTATTATACATTGTATTGTAAATAATTATTGTATTATTGTATTATTGTTGTATTATAAAGGATTACAATAAAAGATAATATTAAAAAGCTGCAATTATTTTGTATTTCGCTAATCATAATGCAATATGATTTTAGTGAAATATAATAAAATAATTAAAGAAAAAAAGAGAGATATAAAAAATAAATTTAAAACATACTTATCTGCAAAAACCGACTAAATTTATTAGTAACTCGTTTTTTTACGGGGAAATATACTTACAAAGAAAAGAGGATCGCCATTAAAAATTGGCGGGAGTGGTGGAGGGCCCCTAAGGTTGATTCATTTTTATTCATATAAATTTTCTTCACAATTTTAAATTAAATGTAGTTCGCTTATACAATTAGAAGAGTTCTATAACTTTATTCAAATTGCAAATTGTAAATATAATTATAAGAATAAGAATGGGGTAGAGAGCCTACAATGAGAGTGACGCCATACGGGTATCACTTGTGATTGGTTCGCCATGTTTTAGCCATTCCCTCTAGTTTTTAAACGCATTATTTTCTAAATTTTGAATTTATGTTACATTATTATTTTAATATTTTAAATACATTATTTATAACGAATAAATTACTTTACCTCACATACAGATGAATTTTTTGACGGTGTTCAATTTTTATATTTGCCATTTATACTCTTTAACCAATTCATTCGACGTTCTGTGTCTTTCGGAATTATTTTCATTTTAACATATCCTTTTTTTAATGAATTGTTACAAAACGGTATTGTACATCCAATCATATTTCTAAAATAATTTCGATAATTTTATTTTTATCACTGTACCTTTACGTATCTATGTCGTTCAATGCTGTTGCACCTAACCCTTAAACTGACAGTCTGTTGGATAGACTGAGACCGTATATCTCTTTCTCTCTCGCAGAATTTCGTTAAAATATGACGTCTCTCTCGTATGGCGCCACTCTGATTATTTGCTCTCTAGCTTCGTGCACATTGAAGCGCCAGTAGACGTATTTCATTAGAAACCTAACTTAACATTTAAGCTAACCTAATCTGACTTTGAGTAGCACTCGATCTGTCTGATCAGTTGATCTATATCCATGTGGCGCGTGATGTTGACGAACATATTTGTGCTTGTTGAATACAATTAGATCGATCATACAACGTTGTAAAGTCTGTCTTTTTTTTCCGTTATTAAAAAAGATCGAAGTGAGTAACAAGAAAGCATGTTGCTGAACGTCTTGAAGTCGAAATTCGGTTATGACGATTTCAAAAATGACATTCAGAAGCAGGCCATTACGACTATTCACAAAGGTTTCTGCGAAATGTTGATTCTTTTTGAATGATCTCTCTTAATAGCTGTAATATCTTCCATTCCCATGCAGTTTTTCTTTTTTCTTCTTTCATGATGGAATATTTCGTAAAAACCAGTTTATAAAACGTTGATGATTTTAGGAAAGCAAGATGTATTTGTATGCATGCCTACGGGCTCTGGGAAGTCTCTCTGTTTTCAATTACCAGCGATAATGAAAGAGGAGAAAGTTGCAATTGTCTTCTCACCGCTTTTGGCTCTGATGAAGGTATTTTTTGTACATTATCAATTGATATTTTTTTGTATATGTGTCTTTCATATAAAAATTAAAATCTGAAAATAGAAAATGCAAAACGTTATTAATACTTATTTTACTTTCTGGAGCTGACAGTGGATCTATTGAATCTATTCAATTATAAATCTCTGTAAAAAATGTCAGTTCAATTTTCTTTACACCTATAAAATTTGGATTACTTTTGTTAAAATGTACTTATTATCCATTTTTCTTGTCATTTTGGTTCCTACAAATTAATTACTGTCTTTTAATTAAATTAAATGAGTCTTACTGATTTATTTATATTTGTCCAGGACTGATGATGAATTTATTATATACATAATATTTTTTTTAAAAATGTTAAACAGCGTTATTAATACTTCTTTTACGTTCTGAAACTGACAGTAGATCTATTGAATTTATTCAATTATAAATCTTTTTGTCTCAAAAATGTCACTTCAATTTTCCTTACATTTGCACAAATTTGGATTATTCTTATTAAAATATATTTATTGTTAATATTCATTCTTTTTTTATGTCATTTGATTACTTCAAATTAATTTATACCTTTTAATTAACATAAATTAAATGAGTCATATAGATCCAGTGTCAGTAACTATGTAACAGATTTTTATGTCAGAGAGTGTAATACTCTAATATTGACACTTAATATTAACACTTAATATTGATATATACATAATATTGGTATTGATATACAATATACATGAATGAAAACAAATATTTGAATAATATTAGGTGTTGGAATTAATTCGTAGCGTTTTACAAGTGATGGGAAGTACTTTCATTAATGTATTTTTTAATGCTCATGTGAAATAAATAACATTCTTTCATTAAAAAACGCTACGAATTAATTCCAACACCTAATATATAATATATTTAAATGAAAACAATACTTGAATAGTGATTAATTAATTTAATAATTATTTAATTTTTTCAGAATCAAATAGACTTTTTGGTGAGTAAGAAAATAAATGCCTGTTCTTTGAACTCCACTACTTCCAGCAAAGAGAGAAACGCCATTATGAAAGATTTACTGTCAGATGCGCCAAAGATAAAATTATTGTATGTCACTCCTGAAATGGGAGCACAACGTCATTTTCAGGTATTTTCTAGGTTTTAAATCTTTTATATTGGTTGAAAAGAGTATCTATATTGTTTTATATCTTATCATGTTTGCACATATGATAAGGAATAATTCTAAATCATTTCAAAAACTAATTGGGAAGACGATATTTTAAGATTTCGATTTGGATTCTTTAATCTTTCTCATTGTGAATTTAATTTATAGGAAACCATAATTCAAATGCAAAAGAAAAAAACACTTTCATATTTCGTTATTGACGAAGCTCATTGTTTAAGTGAATGGGGCCATGATTTTAGACCAACTTACAGGCAATTGGGAACTTTTAAAAAATTGTGTCCCAAGATACCTATGATTGCATTAACAGCAACTGCTTCAAAACAGGCAAATCATCTAAGAAAATATTAATATTTATATTTGACAGATCATTGCATTAGAATAACATTATTGAATATTGTTACAGGTAAAGGATGATATTCTCCAAAGCTTGCATATGAAAGATGCAATGATATTTTCTCAACCGGTATTTCGTGCTAATTTATATTATGACATATGGTTTCAAGAAATGTTGGACAAACCATTTATGCACTTAAAAAACTTTATTTTGGATGCACTTGGTCCCTTAGATAATTCTATTCCTATGGTAAATTAAATTCTACTATTGTTACCGTCGTATTCTATGAATTATACAGATTAATATGGATCCTTTTCGTATTTTTAGCATAAAAGAAATTGTGGTATCATTTATTGTAGAAAAAAGGAAGCGACTGAAATTGTTGCGCATAAATTAACTCTTGCCGGTATTTCTACGCTTGCGTATCATGGAAGTATGTGGTTATATAGCATGTTAATACAAACTTGTAAAAAAATAATGTTATTTTACTGAAATACTTGAATAGGCTTAAAAACTCAGGAACGTAATGAAGTACAAAATAAGTGGACAGCAGGTGAAGTACCTGTTATCGCGGCAACATGTAGTTTCGGGATGGGTGTCGATAAAGGATCCGTTAGGTAGTTTATTTTCGAAAAATAATATTACACGCTAAGAAAAATAGTTTATTTATTATGTGGATACGTTTAGATTTGTAGTCCATTGGACAGTGCCTCAGAATATTGCAGCATATTATCAAGAATCAGGAAGGGCGGGCAGAGATGGGAAGCCAGCATTCTGCAGGATTTATTTTAGTAATGAAGAATATGGGCCTATTTCATTCCTTATCAAAGAGGAAATCACCCATAAGAATTCCGATCTTGTGAAAATTAAATGGCAGAATTTTGAGAAAAGTATTGCATACTGTCTAGAGGCAAAGTACGATAATTATTTGTTGTGTGTGTGTGTGTGTGTGTGTGTGTTCTCAAGAATTTAATTATAATATTTAAAAATGGAAAAAGGTCTTTTTTTAAAGGCTTTTAACATATTTTTCGAATATTTTGAAGTAAAAAAATGAATATATTATAAATAAAATACGATTTGAGATATTTTGGTTGCTTCAAGAATCGTTTGGCATGTTAAGTTTATTGTAAATAATGATACTTGTGTGCTATTATCTGTAGGTGTCGACACGCAGTATTTTCTAAGTATTTCGGGGATTCTCCACCATCTTGCAAAAATAGATGCGATGTTTGTAAAAATAAGGATGAGGTACAAGCAAGGATTGCTCAATTTGAGATGTGTCAGACTAGATCTAACAAATCTCGAAGTAATGTAGGCAGTGTAATACAAGTGAGCTACACTGATGATGAAATGTATGTAAAAAATTGTTTAAATAATTTACATCTGCAACAAACATACTTTCGATTATAAAGTGGTAGCTCTAAAGTGTTTATAATTATACAATAACGATAGGGATACATTTAATGAACTGCAAGAATCGAGGGAGAGTATAATAGCAGCTGAAAAACGAGAAAGAAAAGAACTTATTATGGAGCAATTTGCACTTCGGCGTGGTACAGCTAAAGAGGATGAAGTAAGTGCGTTTGAGAGTAATTTTTTAAATACAATTTTCTATCTTTTTATTTATTTTCCGTAGGTGAGGCGACAGAACATTAAGGATGCGAAAGTGGCGCATGTTCGTGCAGCTAGTAGTACAGATAAAAAAATAAAAGGTTTAGCTGTTCAAGTAAGTACATTATGCATAGTTTTTTTATATGAAATGTTATTTATACTTTTACATAATTTTTATTTTTCTCTTTATTTAAAGATACGAGAACACTTTTACAATGAATTGAAAACAGCATTACTTGAAAATTATCAAAATTTGTATACAGAAATTAATGAAGAACGATTTGAAAAGAAAAATATGCTTGATATGGCTAATAGTATAGAATATAAAATATTTTCTAGTTCCAAAGTACCAAATAAGTACAAATTTGATATGTCTAGATTGGTATGTAATATTTTCTATATCATGTGAAATAAATAACATTCTTTCATTAAAAACGCTACGAATTAATTCCAACACCTAATATTATTTTTTATAAATATTTTTTATAATTATTTTTTAAGCTTTAGACACACACACACACACACACACACACACACAAAACAGATAATACCAGCAGAAATTAAAAGACTTGAATAAATATATGAATTGTTTTAAACTAAATTTTTTTGTATGTAGAACAATGAAATTAATATATTTATTTCTATTATTTTAAATATGAATATTTTTTGTTTTATTTGTTTTATTTATTTAGATTTCGTCGGTACGAAAATGTACTAATAATAATACTGTGTATGAAGCAGCGAGTGACTATAATGAGACTGAATTTCGTAACTCCGAATTTAACTATTCTAATAGTATCGACATATCCAATAATGAACAAATGACAGATACAGTCAACATAGAATTTACCGGAAATACTTATTTGTCGAGTAGTCATAAAGAGACTTTTCCTTCTACTTTTAAAACTGCATCAGAGATTATAAATGAAGAAAGATTACGATTATCTACTTTAGACAAAGATAGAAAAGCTCATTCTTTAGAATTATCTGCTCATAATAATGCACAAAGAAGTACACCCAAAAATGATAAATTACGGATGCAAATGTCAGGTTTTGTTTGTGCGCGACAAATTCACGAGGGCAATATGATTAACTCTAGTACAAGTTCTTCTAAGTCAAAAGTTCGTAGAAGCAAGACAGATAAGACTGTAAAAAGAGTAGTTAAAACAGTTTACGAGCAGATTTTAGCACAGTCATCATCAAAGAAGAGTATGGAAGAAAGGAAAAATGTTTCTCCTAAAACAGAATTGAAAGTAGATAATGTTAATTCTAATAAAATTAAGAATGAAGTTAAAAGTGAAAGTAAAAATAAAAGGGGCTATGAATACATTGAATGTCACGAGAATGACATAAAATCTGCTAAGAAAAAAAGAATTGTACATGATGATTATGTCGATAAAACTAGTGATAATATATCGGATAAAAATAACGATAAAAAGATTTTAAATGATAAAATCATGAAAATGATTAGAAAAAGTACAGATGCAGTTATTAATACTACAAATGATAATTTATCGAGAACGACACAAGAAAAGCATTTTGAAATAAAAACTAATGTGGAATTAAAAAGAAAGGAGGAAACCACACATTTGTCTCATTCACAACCTCATAAAAATAGTAGTAACAAACCGAAAGTACCTGCAGATAAAGCTACACAATTTAAAACGGCAGAAATTTTAAAGTCGTATCTAATGAAGTACTATCCATCAGAACGGCTCCCAGATAGGGCGACATTTACGAAAACTTGCAGAGAAATGCATTATAATATGCTACATAAGAAAATATTTGGTACGACAAGCTTAAAAGTTTATAATGTAATTTTATTGAATGTTTCGAATTTTAGAACGTTTGCAATTTATAAATGATATCTTTGATTTTAGATAAAGAAGGAATACACGACTTTGTTGTAAATTTTATGAGTCAGTCTTAAATGTGCTTATTTCACGTTTAAACATACTCCTATCTGCTGATCTGCTGAGTAAGTGACAGGAGTAATATGCTGTTTATAATCGATACATTTAATTGTGAATAAATTTTTCTATATATATTTACAAAATTTTCATATTGTATTTATTAAATATTTTTTTTATTATATATAGTTAATTGTATTTATTTATAAAATTAAACAAAAACAAATTTAGAACTTTAGAACAAGGCTAATGAGAATTTAACGCTGATATAAGAGTGAAGAGTTAAGAAATGTAGATACTCAAGGGTTGTCTTCATTTATTATATCGAACGTTTCGGCTCACTTTGGAGTCATTTTTAGCGAAAAAGTAGAATATAATATCTCGTCGAAAGTAAGTCACTTGCAGATTGGCAGAAATGCAATAATCAATACGCTATATAAATTATTACCATTTTACTGTTAGTTCAATAATTAAAATCAGTAATACTGTGACTCATCCTAACGGGAAAACAAAGAAGTTCACAAACATTGATTCACAATTTTTATGAGATATAAATTAAAAGAAATCGTTCTTCGGATTAATATCGTGGCAGTTCATCTTGACGTGTCATTTGAAATTGAACGTTACAAAAAGTGATAAGGAGACTTATAATAAGCTATGACAATAAATAATAAGAGACTCAACCTATACTATTTTAAATCTCAATATTGTTTTAACATGTCTAATAAGGAAGCATAAGAATAATGCAAGCATTCTGTATCTATTTTTAAATTAAGTCCATTCTGCATGTATATATAATATGAAGCATTTCTGAATAAACATTTATTGAGAAATCTTTCCTCCTCAAGAATTTGGATATTCTCCCAATCAAATTCATGATTAAAATCAAGTCTGTGATCACTGATTGGTTCTTGTTACTGCTTTTATGATTGCGATGTTCTCGTGGATAATTTTTGATCTATTTGACTAATATATGACGCATTGCAATCTTTACAAGGGATTTTGCACACATTTTTATTAGAAAATTTTGGGAGTGTGTCCTTCTGTCCTTTTATGAATTTATGAAGCTTATTCAAACTGAAGAAGGATAATTTCACGGTAATATTCTTCATAATAGTAAAAAATTTCTCGGACATCAATGAAACAACAAGGTAAAACGAACCATGATGGATGTTTTTCATTAGTAGTATCGCTATCAACATTATTCCCTTTCATCCATAGTTTGTGAAACAAAATTTTGAGACGTGAATTGATGGTGTTAAAAATAAAGTCAATCAGATAGTCATTATGTAATAAGGTATTGATTATAAATTTCATGTTTTTGTAATGAAATCGAACGGACTTGAAAATAATAATGCTCTGTCCCAAATAATGTGCTTATTACGCCTTTCTTCTGAGAACTTGGATGTGTTGAAGATAATTCAAATAACGGGAATAGTTAATTATTGAACTAACAATAAAATGGTAATAATTTATATAGCGTATTTATTACTGCATTTCTACCAATCTGCGAGTGACTTTCAACGAGGTATTATATTCTACTTTTTCGCTGAAGATGATTCCAAAGTGAGTCGAAACGTTCGATATAATAAATGAAGATAATCCTTGAGTATTATCTACATCTCCTAATTCTTTGGTCTTACATCAGCGTTAGACTCTCATTAGCCTTATTCTAAAGTTCTAATTATTGTTTTTAAGATTGAGAGTCCTTATTTATATTTTTATATATTTATGTAATTGATTAAAAACAAATTTCTTGGGAGTTTTTGTTGAAACATGTGATCATGTGTAAATTCGTGTTTAAGACTTTTATTTTAATATTATTTACAATATTTATAAAACGCAAAGAGGATATTTTCGGAAGAGAAACAAATTTTGTATAATATCAATATATATATATACACACACACACGCGCGCGCGCACACACACAAAAATATATATATATATTTCAATAGCTTAGTTATCACTGTATGATGGATCTTCTTTTTATTAAATTTATATCATATTTCATAAATGTAAACAAGATGCTTTCTCAAAAATTTGTTATATCCGCAAATAATATTACGAAACTTATTTTTATTTCTAAATATTTTATTAAATATATGAGCACATTCTTAATTGTAGTCATATTAAATTTATATTTCTATAATGTTTATAATAAATAAGGCAAGATATTTTTTAGAGAAAAAATTTCTCGTAGAAAGCTATATTGTTATACTTACATTTATGATCTATACATATATTAAAAAATAACTTTTTTTGTTCCTATGATCTACATTAAAAATGTCTTTTACTCCCTTATGATGCGTAATTTTCTGGTTTCTTACAAAAAATAAATGTATAAAAAATTTGTTTCTTTTTACAAACAATAAAGATATATACGATCTTATCTATATTTTTTAATTTGTTTTCAATATTAGAGATATATATACGAAATTTTAGATATAACGTCTAATTGTCAATGTACATTACATATTTAATAATTCACAAATTATTTACATATTTACATTGAGGTAAAAAAATCCAATGCGAAATACATTAGGTATTTTATATAACTACATACTCGTTATGTCACACTACAGAAACAGATAAAAATTATTTCCATTCCGATTTTAGGTGACAAATTAAAACTTCGGCGCATTAATTTTCGTATCATCCGATCCACAAATTATTAGAATTAATCTAGGGTATTTAAAGTGTATAATCTATGTAACTACATATCATTTTATTTAAATCACTAGGTATTTTTTTCTTTCTATTTTATCCTTATTTTTCTCATTATTTAGATTTTATTATTTTGTACATATTAAAACATGTTTTAAAAAGAAAAGTTTAAGAGATATTTAAGATATTTTATATTTTATGTCAAAATGTGCCATAAATAAAGTATAACATATCTCGTAAACTATTAATTTTTCAATATTTCTATTTTAATATTTTCGTACGCAAAATAGTTAGGAGAATCATATTATGTAAAAAAAATTTCATTTAAAAAAGTGGAGGCGATCTCCATGTGACCTTTGGAAAAATGATTTTAAAAAGAAATGGTTTTATTATTATTATTGTTTTTCTTGAAATGATACAACTTTTGTCTGAACATATTTTTGACACATATTTTTTGGGATAATAGCTTGTAACACTTTAAATGCCCCATTCTGTAAGATAATTTATATCATAAAAGTGTAAAGTTGAATAATCTACTGAATGATATTCAAGTCGGTTTGATCCTCTCCACATGTTTTCACCATGAGATTGCGTTATTGACAATCACGGATTGTTGCCCATGTGGAGAGAAATCCATGATATAGCCCATGATGTGACATGGCCCCTGAGATCTCTATATACAGAGTAGTTTGTTTTATTAATACTACTACTTGGAATATCTTTATTTTAGAATTCTATCGATTATTATTTGATAAATGGCAAGTTTCTAATAAATACTTTTTTCCTAAAACAAGAGAAGAGTACAAAAAATAGTAAATGAATTAAAATATTTGATTCCAAGCGGTAACATTAAATAGATTAACTTGCATATGGATATTCTATAATACATACGCATTTAAAAAATAATAATCGATTTTGCCTAAAGAATTAACATTGTTAAATTTGCTATGATTCTTTTTAATGTAATTCTCTTCATTTGGTTGTTTTTTAACGTTGTTAAAAATTTATTAAATTATTCCTAATTCTAAATATACATTATATAATAATTGAGCGATTGTCAATTTAATATCTGTTAATTGTTTAAATTTGAGCTTGGCGATTAATGTAGCAATATATTCCTCTAATGTCGATATAATATCTTTCGCTATCTCTCTATATAGGTATCTATATTATAGAATTCCTCTCTATATTATATCATATTTAAGAAAATACTGTTACAAAATATGAGAGCAAAATAAAACAATCACAGACATGATTATTAGCATGTCATATTATTTACTTACAGTAATTAAAGTTTACTTAGAAATAATGAAGTACCATTGGTATAATGAAAATATGTATGGAATATCTTTATGTTATAATTTTGTAATTCTAATCAGAAAATTTCAGAAATTTTTTTAGAAATGTTTACGCACAGATTATACTTTTTTAAAACTAATACTCAAAAATTCTTATTCATTTTATTTAGAAAAATTAATATAGAAAAATAAAGAATGAAAGTAAAATGGAAAAAAATTATATCGCTATTTTGACTATGATTAAAATGAAGTGATTCTGTCCGATTGCATGATTGGAATGATATGAATCAGCGCTTACAATAAGGAAATAGCTCCGATGTAATAGCAACGTTATATGTCTCTTTCTCTTTTTCCCCTTTTTATTTTATTCTAATTTTATGCATCTTATTATACTGTAATGTGTAATAACATTTTTTTTTGCCGATCTTTATATCTAATCGATAAAATTAAATATCTTGATACAAATAGAATGTAATTATTCTTTCACTAAAAAGTTTAAAATTACATTTTTTAAATTGTATAAAGAATTTTTTTTTAAAGGAAAAAATTGAATTTTCTAAGAATTTCTGTAACAAGCAAAATTTCATTATAACGGTGTAGATAATTTATGTCGTTTGTATTATTTAACATCACATGAGCTATGTTGTGAGCAAAAAAATAGTTTTATTTAATACTAAACTGTAGATAGACAAATAACATTGCTACTAAAATTGTGTATATTTCTATATTAAGTTTATGCTATATGAGAAACAATTTTGATAAAACTGGTTAATGATGGTTATTGAAAATATGAAGTAACGGAAAATGATCAGATGTGTGTAGATTTCGAAAAATATTTCCATTAATTACTAACAATCAGATAATCAAAACTATAAAAATGTAAATATTTGTATGAATTGATTCCATCAGAAACTAGAGATTAAATCAAATGATGTGACTTTGGATGCCTGATTTAACATGTATGCAGGCATCTATAATATATAAAGTATGATATAGTATATAAATATAGTAAAATAATATACTTTACTTTATTTGCACATTGTTTCACCAATAACTAATAAGGATAATGATCAGAAAGCTATTGAAGAAATAATGTATTGTCCCTTCTAATTATAGCTCGATCACTATACCTATAATTACACCATTATCAGATCCGGATCGCCAGAGCTCAAAAGCGTACTGTACACGTCTCTGTCTTTCTCCTTCGGATCACTTTGCTTATCCGTCTGTACCTTTCGTTGCTTCCTTTTCATTTCCAGCCATTCCGGTGATGATTTCTTCGTCTGATGAAATAGTATTCTCATGATGCACCAGACAAGCAACACCGCTCCGGAAAGAAACAGTAAATACATCGATACTTCCGTCAAGATTGGCATGAATTTCAGATAAAACCAAAAACGGAGGTTCAAACTTAACGGCAATTTGTACATTCCCTGAAAAGAAAAGATTATATTTTATTATTTTTTACACGTTCGATATAATTTCGCGAAATGAAGAAATCGCTGATGTTGCAAAAATCAATATACATAGTCCATCCATATTAACACTAAATACTATGAGGCATTCTTTAATTAATTTAATTGATCAATTAAACGTTTCGAAGCATTTGTAGCATTAGGATTGTACCCATAATTAATTAATACGGAAGTAATTAAAAGTTACTCTTTTGATCCTTTAGAAGACAATTTTAAAGTAGAATATTATTAAACTAAATCAATTAACATGTATGCAATTAAATCAATTAAGTCAACAAAATCAATTAAATCAATTAAATTAGTTAAATTATTAAATTAAATCAATTAAATTTTGTATTGATATTTTCTGTACTTACAATTTCAAACCACAGTAATGGAATTGTCAAATGGGGGAACTTTTCCACCCTAGCCATGTGTCCAATGTTCTGTAGTGCCATATTAATTTGGAATCGGGATGCTACATTCATGGGCATCCCGGCCTTCGGCTGAATGTAGAAATAAGATTCATGCAATTCCTTATTGGGTTCCAGTCCTTCGATGGCTTCTAGCAATGATGGATCACTCTTGTAAAAATGTGGATACGACAAGGCAATTGGAAATCCTATATAAAAATAAGGAACATTTTATAGTACATTAACACATTCTTATTTGACAGATCTATTTTGAACACGAAAATTTGCTTGTAAATCATTGGACACAAGAGGTAAAACGTCAACATTTTCTCCTAAGATGTTTTGTCGTTCAGAGGAAACAGACTTACTTACTTTACTTACTTTATGACATAACCAACGTGACATAATTTTATTATCATAAACGCGACTTGATCGTTTGTCACATTTTATCGGAACAGATGCATTAAAGACGAACTTTCTGAATCTGCTCTTATCGAGGTAAATTCTAAACATATAAATTAGCTCTATTTTTTTCCTTCACTCACGTCATGAATCAGAATTTGCTGATTTTTATTGCAACATGACCAAAGTAATCGGAATCTCATAATACTTCAATAGAGACAAGTACCGCAACTGTGATAAATAATGCGACATGAGAATTGATGCATATCAAAATTCCATTCTCTCACAAGTCTATCTCTTATAAAAGACACTCGGCAGTGAAATGACTGAGACACTTAATAAATTATATAAGAAGCAAGGATAATGATATGTACTGACCAATTAAATATGCATCAAATGTGCATTAAGTATAATAATTTATTCATCGGAGAGAAGTTCAATCCGACTTCAATTTGGAACATTTATTATATTAAAGAATAATTTATTGAAATTAACTGATGTACTGATATCTTACCGTAATAACAATCGGTTACATCAATTAAGCCGGGCTTTAGACAGAATCCTTTGCGACAGAAGCATTTATTTTCTGGATTTATTGCTCCGTTATCTAATTCATTCTCCATAAATGTGTATTTGTATGTGTTTAAACCTTGCAGCGTTTTTTCTCCAATTCGTACCTTTGGAAGAGATATTATTGTAAAGGGATGTTCTTACAAAAAGAAATTTTAAAATTTTTATAAATGAGATATTATCACATTTTAAATATTTTATTATTATAATAATACAAATTTTTTATATTATATTATTAATTACTCATATTTAAAAATTGCTAATGCCAAATTTATATTATACTATAAATAAAGTTTTTTATAATAAAGGTTTTTTCTGACTAAAGATAAATATTTAAATAGCTTCTACATAAGTATTTAATGAAAAAAATAATAATATAATAATAATTTAATATTTTAATGGATTTTTAATTAAAAAATCAGCTGAGAATCAATTCTTAACATTATAAATTAAAATGCAGAAATAAAAAAACACATAAAAAGACAAGAATCTTCCTTGAGGAAAGATTGTCGAGTTGTACTCGAGGAATAGATCCGTCAATTGCATAAGAATAATTTACGAGCATTCTATATAAAGGAAGAAAGTTAATAATAGAAGAAATAACATTACACGCGAATCGCATGACTTGGCAGAAGATTCTTAGTCCAACTATTTAACTTTATTTCGCTGCGTGATGTAATTGCAATGATCAAAATTACCAAGCGTGCACTTCGGCAGAGACTCTTGCGAAAGAAGAGGATTGTGTCGTTAGGCTCGATGTAGCTCGGAAATTTAACACCATCGCTCGCGCCTTGCACATTCGCGCATTTACCAGTCCATTGCGGTAAGTTTACGTCCCCTTTATACTTATCGATCAAGCCTATCATTCGTACATCTGTTTCTCCCGTGTAAAACGTCTCAAAATCGCCATCGAAGTCATACATCTGTAAAGTGTAGCAAATACAAGATTTTTATCATCATAAGGCTTGTATTCCAGATTGAATTTCATTATTAGAACATTATTTTAAAAAATTAGAAAAGAAAACGTCTGCGTTAATTAAATAATTAAAAAAAAAGCTATGTCAAGGAAAAGCTACGTTAACTTTGAAAAAATATATTATTATAAATATTACTTATATATGATCTCCTGTATACCTATCTCATATACTTCAGAAATTGTTGCTTATTCCTTACCCTATCGATTAATCCCAATTTATCGAACTTAATCCAGGAGGGCATTAAATGATTGCCAAGAGTAACGAGAGTCGATTGGTAACCAAACATGAATTCATGTGCGGTTATTTGAATAAGGGGCTTAGTGTCTAGCTGACGGATCAGCATGTTAAGACCCCACCTGGATATGTATGAGGCATCTTTCATGACGCTCGTGATGCTCTGCAATAATAGAAAAACAATGAAAAATGTATAATTGGAGAAAAAAATGTATAATATAAACTATTATTTTAATGAAGCAAATATACTGTTCTATTAAAATAACTAATTCCATTACAATAAGCTGACATTGAGATTATATAATTGTATACTTTGTGTACTCATTACTTGTGTGCATTGATATAAGATCAAGTTATTGACTTCACTTATCATTTTTCTCTCCTTTTTTCATTATCCCATTAACAAAGTGGGAAGTATAACTTTTGTATGATAATTAACAACAATTTTTAAATGCATAATAAAACAATATTACGCAAAAAGCAAATTATTTTATAGAATAAAAAAATACATATATATTTACATAAGCAATATAAAATCCTATATTTTAGAAGTTATTAAGAAGACTATAATTATCTTTGAAAGATAATATGAACATGAACTTAGATGTGTTTAGCAAATTATTAGAGATTGTAAATTACATGATAAATCGTATCTGTTATATTGCCGGATCAATGACATGTTCCCTATTGACATTTATTGTGTGTCATTATAATATCATTATAATATTGCTCTTTATCGAATTAAGTGTGACATCAATAGTCTTCCATAGTGGAAAGAATCGTAATCTACAGACATTCTTCACCCAAGCGATTGCCAGGGTCATTGGCTTTATATTGATAATGCGGCTAACATAAATAATGGCATACATGTAGGAGGTTTAACCAGTTTCAATCTAGCAGCTTGCAAAATCCTAGAACACTTGTTCCATATTGTAAAATATTTTTACAATATGCTTTTAAATTGTGCTTGAAGTTGCATGCAAAATTTTTGCAATGAAAAATAAGTAAGAATTTAAAATAAAAATAGAATAAAAATAAAGTCAATAATTTGATAAAAGGACTGATGAGAGTCAGACGGATCTCAGAGCGTAATATAAATTAATGAATAAAATTTATTTAAATTACAGAAATTTGAATTACATTATGGCTCAATTTCAAATCGTTTTCAGATTTATATATATTTAAAAATAACTTCATAAAAAAATAATGCTAATTTTGTGTTTTGTTAATGTTTCAATGGTATGTATTTCATTGGCAATTATATTTTTGTAGCAATTATTTTTGTAGCAATTAAACCCCATTATTATTATAAATCATAGTTAAAAATCATATATATTGTTAATTATTTAATTAAAAAAACATTTTTTTGATATAAATATTTTGAAATTTTATAAAATAAATTTAATAATATAAAAAATTAATTCTTTTAGAAAATACACAAAAAAAAATTAATTTTAATAAGTATTTGTTTAAACAGTAAATATTTACTAAATGTGTAAAAATATTTATTTATTTGATACAAATTAATTTAATTAAACTATCATTTTTTTATTAAATAAATATTTATTTATTGTATGTAAATTGTTTGCTTAATACTATTCAAAGAAATACTTTAATAAATTTTTTTTAGTATAGATTTTTAGAAAATTTTGTTCTCAAAGCAAAAATTTTAACCGTCAATTAATTATTTGTTTCTTGATAAAAATAAATTTTATAAATATAAATTTTAATAGAGATATAAGACAATAATTAAGAATGTTTGTATATATTTGTCCTGATTATGCCATTAAATTTTCAAGAGATAATATAATTCGGTATAGTAATCAATGTCAACAGACAATGGCTACTGCATGCAATAGAAAAGCTGCATATACACGAAACGCTTTCTCTCGTGCGACCTTTTAAACAGATAAGAGTGTGTTTACGGCATATCTATTACTTTTAACTGACGGTTTTACAATTTGCCTGCCCACGAAGAATGTATTGCTTAAGCGGATTCTTCATAAAACACGGTTCACTGCACCTCTTGTGCATTGAACAGCGAATTTAATTAAATGTTGAGATTTCATTTCTTCATAGATGCAATAACTTTAAAGTAATTATCGTATCAGAATAACAGGTGAATTTACATAGTAAATAAAATGTAAATAACACTGTAATACAAAATCATTTTGCATCAAAATTTTTGTAAAAAAGTTATAATTTAATTATTTATCTCTTATTTGAGAAGCAAATCATTGCAGAGTCATGTTTTGTAGGAACATTTGATTTGAAAATGATTTAACAGTAGTTTATGATTTCGTGAATTAGTGTAACAAAATCTTATATAAATAATTTCTGATTTCATTTAAATTTATTTTGTTAATTTATCTAATAATTAATTTTACGTTTTTATAAAGATACAACATATTTAATTTATTCAGATCCTCCACAGATCGCATAGTTCTATAAACATTCCTTTTATGTCCATTTTATATCTGCGCGTTTATGGATATGAAATAAACGTATTGATCATATGGATCCGATTTTGGACATTTATTAATTAGACGTTCATAGAATATGTGTACAAAGGATAGTCCGTATTTAGTGTAGTCCAAAGTTGTGAACGGATGTCTGGTGAACGTCCGAATGATCAAAATCGGGTGTAAGACGTTCATGTGCTTCTTGGATACTATATATAGAAAATATCTGTTATGATAATTTTATATGAATAAATTAATACATCAAGCTTTTAATGAGAAAAATATGAAAAAAATGACTTCTTGATGACGTCAATGACTTTTGATATTTTAGAGATTCTACAAACTCATTGTTGCTTCTGCATGTTTTGAAATAAAAAAACATTCTGCATAAAATGATACAATTGTGTGAGAATAATGATTATACACATATCTTTAGAGAAAATTAATTAACGGATATAAATTTGATTTTTAAATGTAATGTAGGTACTTATCAGATCATATTTTTTTATCGCTCGTCCTTTTAATTGTGACAAGTTTCATGATTACGATAATGAGAACGCGAGATTGTGAGTTTGCATTTTACACATCTACATATATTTGTTTGCGTAAATCAGTATAAATAAAAATATACTTACAATTAATTACGCTTTATTGAGCAGTTATTGTTCTAATTAACTTGTATTTATAACATATAATATAAGTATCATATGTTCATAAGATTCACTTTTTACATATTTAGTACTAAATGTTGAGAAACGATTCTTAGAAATACATTTTAAGCTTTATATGAAATTTATATAAAATTGTTTTACAATAAGACACGTACGTTTTATGATCTTTAAATATCTACATGTAGTTAAATGTGTATGTAGTGTTATGGCTCTGTATTATTTATTCAGTGAAATATGGAGCACACTTTTATGCGATCTGTTTTGATAATGTTAATAATAAGAACAATGGTTGCATTCTTGCGATTAAGTATATCATTTCGACATCTTTTTACGAAAAAGGAATGTCGAAATGATTATTGTCGACAAGAATGTATTCATTGTTATTCTTATCATTATTTTTATTAGAATAATTAACTTTGGAAATTTATTTAAAAAATTATATTATATAATAAAAATAACGCTATATTTTTGAAAAACAAATAATTTTGAATCAAAAGAATAATTACCGTTGAAAATGTGATTGAAGTTTGAAATTGAAAATCGCATTATCAGCCTTGTGCAAATATTGTTTGCTAATAATAATTGAATTTCACTGAGGTAATATATAAACAGATAATAGTATTTGAAGTCAATGAAATGATTAAATTAATGTCGAAACATTGAAAGTTATATTTAAAGTTATAACGGATTTGCGCAAATATATTATTCATTAATAATAATCAAATTTCTCTTTTAAGATGACGATGGAAAGAACATTAGCTTGCGTTTCTTTAGCATTGAATATTTCTTCCTGGCTTTTCACAACTGCTTGAGCGCGCAAAGCAAATGTGACAAGTTTCTCGAGGATGCATCCCACGAATGGAAATTTTTCGTAAGCGGCACATTCTAGAGAAATCTGCGTCACATTAAAGAATACGTCATATGGAATATTTAATTGATCCGCGCGGTAAAATATTACGTAAAATTCACGTGAATCGAAGAGCGCGAGTTCTTATCTCTTGCGTAATATCTGATTGTGAGTTATGTTCATGTTGTGTTACAGTTTCATTAATTATACGGATATGATACATAATACCGAGAAAGCAATGTAATCGTTGGATGATCTTGAAGTAGGCAATCGATTGTGTGCGAACACGGATAAATATTTATGAGTAAAAATTTGTCCGCTAAATTTGGATTAATCGGCGAAACAATGAAATTTAACGGAACGCGTTTGTTGAAAGAATGTTACACGGTCTTCTAACTAATAAACTAATCATTGCAAAATCATGCGTATCTGAGAGAACGCGATGTCACATTATATAAGAATGGAATGTACCTATCGTCAATAAACTCGCGCACATAATAAAGTTCTTGAGTTTCTCGGGGAATAGAAGGGCTTTGCGAAACCGATCATAATTAATGGTTTGTTAAAAAATTTACGACGTGCTAGATCGTGTCATATCGAATAAATGAAATGCCATAGAAATGCCTTGAAGAAGTCCAAGTTTTCGTTGAACTTTGGTTGCATCAGCGTGGGTCAGCACTAACTCAGAATATACAGACGTTTAATGCAGTCGATGACTAAGTTGTTTAATATTGTAAATATTTTACGAAATATGTTTTATATTATTATTTTCCGCATATGTATACTATTTTTTGTCAACTGATTTCTTATAATAACAATACGTGTAGCATTTCGCGGTCCGAATATTTAGTACCTTTATTGCAAAAATCAAGAGATCGATAATATTGAAATTGTAAATAATATAAAAAGAAAGGATTTTTACAAATTTGCATACATATATATATATATATACATATATGTACAACACATATATTTGCATATATACACATACATATTGTATATGTAGAAGCATACATATTAATAAATTAATTAATAATTAAACTTTACAACTTATTATACATACATGTACATGAATAACTATTAGATACTTAATAAAACTGTTAGTAAAAATTTCTACTTATTAATATTATGTTAAAAAATATAGCAGGTTGTTTGTATTTAAAGAGATGATACTCTAATTACATCATTGACATAAAGAATGAAATTGGTTATCTAAAATTACTAAATATGCAGTTATAAACAAATGATGAAAATATAAATTTTTGTTCCTGTATTTATTATTTCATACTTATTGCACTATTTTTATCTAAGCTATGTTAAATAATGCTCATGCAGAGCATATAAGTGTTCAGTTTCTTTCATCATGACCTTTACGACTGATATATCGTATTATTTATCTGGTCAAGACTTATAATTCTTTTTATTATGTCTATTGTCACGTTCCGATATGCACGCTTATATACACGATGTTGAATAATATTCGATAAATTTTTGGTAATCTTATATATCGAGTCAGATGTGTTGAACGTGTCGTGAATGCATAAAGCATGTTCTTCGATTAATTACATTCTTTTCGATAATTGGACGTTTTGAATCATATGATGAGTATGCAAAAAATTTTGTCCAGTATCTTATTGATTTATTTATAATATCTTAAATACTTAACCATTAATCATCTCTTGTGAATTAAGCTATAATTAACTGCAGTTTAATTATTCTTTAATTGCATGTATTAATCACAATCTATGCATCATCTAAAGTCGTGACACATTCTTCTTTACGATCAATAAATAAATTCTAAAGTCTGCTCCGTAACGGCATGGTATACAAAAAATTATAAGCCGTAACTGTAAGAGAATCTCTTTTACAGTTTACGGCTTACAATTTTTTATGTCACAGTAGAAAACGTAAGGCAATAATGTAAGCAGTATTATAAATAAAAAAATATTGATTTATTACTCACGTTTTATTGCTTAAAAAAATTTGTGATATATAAAAAACTAATTTTCGAGAAATAAAAAGATAAATTAAAAAAGATTTAATATCTTGAAAATAATTTGCCTGTCCTCAAAATGAGATATTAGAACAAAATATGCTCGCCAAGTTTGCATAGAAATGGATGAGGAACAATCATAGCTTCTCCTTTATTAGTCAAACTCAGATAAAAAATTAAAAATTTTAAAATAAAAAAAATATTAATTGGTAACCTGCCCGTTTGTGACTCTGAGTTCGGTACAGTAAGAATATTTCATCGTATATAATATTATATATTCATTTTATCGTATATAATTTTTTTTTTCATTTTACTAATGTTAATTTATAAATCCTATAATAGGTGATTTTTGTAAATTTGTTCTTGTTGAATTCGAATCCGCAGCTTATTTCTCCATCACATCACGTGATATATCAAATGAGATATTCGAACTTAAAAATGCCCGAAATAGAAATTTTACTTTAAAATATCTTAGAAACTTAATATAATGGAGCAATTTGGGCTACGGATTTGTTTTTAGTATACGAAAAATCTTCGGGATTACATACTGCTATTTCTGAGTCGGTCTGTATGATAAGAATCCGACGGGATATGTATGGTTTAAAAGATCTTGTTTATACTCGATTTAGTATAAGATTAATATATTTGATAAAGTTTGAAACATCGTCTCATTTATCTTATTGTTAGTATATTCACGTGCCCCACTAATTTCTAATTAGTTTTAATTCAATATACGGAAAGGGAAATAGAAAGTAATTATTGATTTTATTCGTATCGTATTTTTCTATTTTTAACACCCATACATTTCTTAGCGTCAGTCATTTTTACACAATCAACAGATTTGATTATCAAAATGAACGTGCACATTAATCCCATTTTGTACATGCATTCGATAAGATAATTTTTCTGAGATATCTTTCCTTCTCTTTCTCTCTCTCTCTCTCTCTCGCCATTTAATTTACGATTTACAAGAGTAATACTTTATTACTTACGAACAGTGCAATGTTTGGTATTATTACGAGATCTTCTTCCGTGCCGTTGCTCATTTCCGGAATATACTTCAGTGGATGTATTGGTATCGTTGATAACGTACCATTGTCATTGAAAACTACATTTGTATGCTCGAATATTTCTCTGTAACAAGATGTAATAATAGAATAACATTAATATTAATTATTAATAGAAGAATATAACAGAATAATATTAATTATTCATTTGTCATTAGATATATGAAATTATGTATTTAGAATACGTTTTCTTTTGCGTCTCATATACATTTTTAAAAACACTTTGGGGCATAGAGAAATCATATATCAAATGTGTCTTTATATAAATAAATTTTTATCATGTAAAAATGCTATTGATAGAAAAATTTAAATATATATTTATAGGATTTATAGAGACTACAATATATAAAAATATATTTGAACATTATATTGTTATACATATTAGGTGTTGGAATTAATTCGTAGCGTTTTACAAGTGATGGGAAGTACTTTCATTAATGTATTTTTTAATGCTCATGTGAAATAAATAACATTCTTTCATTAAAAACGCTACGAATTAATTCCAACACCTAATATAATGGAATAGAGAAACATTATTATAATATAAATTTATATAAAGCGAATTTATTTAAATATTGTAGAATATAAATTCAAAGATTTGGAAAGATTTGGAAGAATTTTTGGAACACATAATTTCACAAAATCCGTTTAATTTATAAATTTATTCTGCTATTTTATGCGATCCTTCTCTTTATATTTTTCTCTTATTAATTTTACAAGTGTGCATTTACTCTTAAGAAAAGAAAGATCAACTAGATAATGAATTGGTATAAACTTGAGTTACTTTGATTCAAGAACGATCGTATTACAACGCATTGCACTCGCCATTTGGTCAGGTGAGTGAAACGCATTGTAATGCAAATTTACTTCATTTAAATACCGGAAATATAAAACAAGAATGCAATTGAATGATTGTCTTGAAAGGATAAGTAGATACAGAACACGCGTAAACTAGATCGTGTCAATTTACTAATTATTATTTACGAGGTGATTTATTTACTTCTTTCGAGCTTCGAGAATGAATGAGAACGTCCGACCTTTACTTTCCACAATTACGCAAGAATTCTTATTGTAAGAATATATCATTTTCGCTGGAATTTTTTATTCTGATAACTCAATTTGTCTTTTTTTTTAATACCTCGCAAGTGACACGTAATTGAATTTGTTTAAGTCATTTAAAATCACTTATATTATATAAATTAAATATTAAAAAAAATAAGACAATAATTAAAATTATTTCATCATTGATTTAATTAAGACAAATGTAAATAAGTGACAAAACATAAAATTAATGTAATTATGTACATGTAATAATAATAATGCTTGATGCGTTATAAATTTATGTTTTATTCCTTTCTTATCGAACTACAAAACAGTAATTTACATAAAGCGCGTTTTTGTAAATAAGATTTAATAAAATTATGCTATTTACTTATATACATAGGGCCCAATTTCTTGAAATCGTAACTTGCTCGCCTTGCCGCTTAGGTACTCGTTGTGGTTTGTTATATTAAACAAGTAGACCTTAACGTAGATATCGACTTGAGGTTTTCGCCAATACTCAAAAATCTCACCGCCGTCGTTGAAGACTATTTTCCATCTGAAGAGTAATTCATAAGGGTCGCACAGCAATATGAAGCAACCACTTGCGAGGCCAAGCAGACTGAGAATTATGAACATGAAGATATCTGTGGACAAAAAGGGGAAAGATGTTCCAAGTGAAATCCATGAGGAATCTGCTGAAATTATAGTGAAGCTATAATCAGATAGTATTCTAACAAGGCTGTTTTCATCCTCTTATTTCTCGTGTTGCCCGTCTACTCTGATTTCGTTCTCCTGTGATCCTGTGATGAAATTTCCCATTCGATAAAATTGCTTTCTATATAACAAGTTTGAAGAGATGCTCGATATTTATGTACTTTTGCATCTGGTAAATAGGAAATTTGAGAAGATACTTTGCTTTTGTATATTTTATCAATATCTTTAATGATTTTTTAATAATGTACAACATTTAAAAATATCGAACAGCATAAGAAGATTTTTTTTATCTAACGTTAAAGATTCAAGAAGCTTTACCATTAAATATTACAATACAAATTCTATGCAATTTCTATTGAATGTAATTATGAAATTTCCTTTATCCAAAGTGTAAGATATTAAATACGTTAAACTAGCTAGCGTAACGGAGCAGTTGTGAAATATAATTAATTATTTCTGTGAAGTGATTCATTGGGACACAAATATTACTACTTCCTGTACTTTTATACCTTAATTGCATTTACGAATTTACGAGTTCCAACCACAGCATTAATCTTAATAATTTTGATTGCAGATAAAACGCTTAGATGAATATATTGCAGCAACTTTCACAGATCTTTCGAGGTTTCGTAATTTATGCTTGTTCATAGAAATACCTTGCTTTTCTTTGATCGACGAGTCGCAGCACCGTAATTCTTGCAGCGGACATTATTGCGATATTGAAATTACAATGAAGGGTCAATCTAGTGAATAAATAATCTCTTGATTGTATATATATTACGCGATCTTCTCTATAACTTTTTGCGAAGATGAAAAATGGTACTCGACCGTTTACGGTGGTTCACGATGAATGCAATCAAATACTTTGAAACTGAGAGATCGACTTTCTGCTTAGCGCACGCGCACGCGCGTTATTTTATCTTCAACATAGACAAAAACTGATGTCAATTTGCTCTCTTATGTAATAATCAATGTCAACTTAATATGGTATAACTAAAGTTACATATTAGTTATTTATAATAATTGTTAAAACTTAGCAATAAATATTTAGCTATATAGCAATAAATATGTAGCCTCTTAGCAATAAATATGTAGCCTCTTATTTTTATTATTTTGATTTTTAATTTATTTAAAGCCTTGTTGTCTTATCTTTTTAATAATTTATGTGTATAAACGCCTTTAGAAGAACACTTGAGACTAAATTTTAAATATAATATAAATTTTAATTAAACTGATAAATTCCATGTTTTTTTTTATTGATAAAATTTGGAAGTTCTGCATATTATTTTTTTTTATTTTAATACGAATTCACATATTTTTGAAATATTTTTCTGAAAAAAAATAAGCAATTGATTTATTAAAGAAACAAATCAGTTTTTTATTTAATTTAATAATCTAATATTTCTTTATACATAATGACCCATAATTTAATGATCAGAATAAAGAATATTAAATTTAAAAGGAAAATTAAAGTTTACGAATTATTTACATTAATTTTAAATTAATTTATTTCTATTATTTCTGTTTGAATATAATAAATAACAGTAAGATTAAAACTAGTGAGAGTCCGCAATACGTCAGAATTTGCTACAGTTTTGGGAACCTGAGAGTGATTCATTATCGGACAGATTGTTTAAACAATATTGAGCGTGAATATATGTAACTTTGCTGAAGATTACTCCAAAGAGAATGGAAATGTTCAAAAATACATAATAAAACATCATTTATTATTATTCATTATTATGAATTAATATTTATCATCCATTTCCGCGCTGACTCTCATTAATCTTATTATTATTTATTAGTTTAAAGATTGAGAGTTCGATTTAAATTATTTATAGTTTTCCTGTTTTAATGTTACTGTAGTATTTTTTAAGATACTTTTTTTAAGAAGTAGTAAAATTACTAAATCTAAATAAATATTTTTTAACGATTATATTAATTATTCTATTTTGATATTTGTACATATATTTGCTTATTGCGTGTAACTGTTTACGTTAAGGCAGTACGTTATGCAAATTGCATACTATGCAAATCCTTGGAGTATTAAAATTTATTACGTTAATATTAAGCATATCTGCTAATATCTGCGCATTTATTAGGATATCATATATAACTTTGAAAAACGATGCTAGAAAAAACCTTGGATCTTTAAGATTAGATTGGAGACTTTTTTATTTTGTTATTTCTGTTATTTTTTCAGAGATGATGAATTGTTACTTTTTCACATGAATAATTTGTGCTTTAACGCAGAATCATTCTGTCATCAGGTTTAATGTACGGTTTCCTCTATATAACGTTCATGCGGTAATTTATTTCTTGTTGTTTGAATTTTATGATTTTAGCACTTGCTCGCTAATACTGCATTGTACGTAATATTACATTATATATTTTGTATTAGTTAATAGTAGGATTTTTCTCGCAAATTGATTTTTTTCTCGCGAGCATAAAAAACATCTCACAATTTTTTAGATATTTTTTTACTGAAAATTGCAGTTTTATCATATGAATGAAAATGCCAATCAGAGCCAACTAATTGTAAGTTTAATTAAAATTCTTTAATAAAATTTAAATTTAAAATGTTTTGACCACTTTTAGGTTATCCTCAATAATTGACAAATAGTCATTGACAATAGTGGTCAAATTTAAATGGAAGTTGAAGTACCTAATTATCGCAGTCAGGTACAATATAATAAAGAAAATCACGCTGAGATTACACTTTTGTTTATATATATATTTTTTACAGCCTTTTATTTTTCTTGTTTTATTATTTATTGTTTAAAATTTAGTTTTAGAAAACCTTGGTTTCATCATTCATTATTATTATAAAAAATATTAGCACATGAAGAATTAATTTTGATCTGATTATTTAATAAAATGTTATAGCTCTTTCATTATTTATGTAGGTATCAATATAGTAAAATCTCTCTAAAATCTCATTAACATTAATTAAATAGTTAAAAAATGACTAATCAAATCCGTATTATTTAAAAACCTCGTCATAAAAAATATTTTGTTATATGATTATGTTATATATGATTGCGAGACAATTTACAATGAGATAATTTATACAAATTTACAATGTACAAAGTACATTGAAATAAAAGATAGAGATAATACAAAGTACATTGAAATAAAAAGTAGAAATAAAAAATTGTTAACGCTAACGTTTGCAATTATTATTGCAATATTTGTAATCGATATAACCATGTATTATATGTCGAATCCTCGTACTATTTTCGTAGTATTAGATTAATGATTATGAGCGACATTTTTTTTAATCAAATGTCTGAATGACAATTGAGAGCGCATATCGCGGCGCTAATCTCTTTTTCCCCTCGACGAACTCAATGACACACAACGACTGTGCTACCGTAACAGTTAAGTAATAAGTAATTCTCCTATGGATCACGCCCAAGATATGCTGACGTATATAATAAGAGGAAGTATAATGGGAGAGAATTATTCGCGCGTTTGTTTATATGAAGGACATCAGGCATTGCTCGATATTTATCGAAGGATATCTCACTGTACCCACGCATCATTATTTCCATGCAAATGATCTTTAGATTTTAATAGATACGAACAAGAAAATAAAACTTTTTTATGTAAGCTCTTTGAAATGATTATAATCATTGTTACAAATACGCATTATTTAAAACGTATTATATACGTTTATTTATATATGCATTAATATTAATTAAACAGCTGAAAAATATATGCATATATAACAAAGCAAGTTCTTTTTAATGAAAAGTCAGAGTTGGAAAAATTACTTTTTGTAACAGAAATTGAGTATTAGTTCAGGTATTCTTTATTTGCTCCAATTTTATTATTTTTTATACTAAATTTTTATAACAAATACGTATAAAGTAACCTATAAAAAGTAACTTATAAGTAACTTATAAAGTAATTTTCCTCTGAAAAGTATACAATTTAGAATAAAATTTCTGATTTAAATAATATTAAAATTATTTAATAATCACACACATTATGTAAGTTATTATAATCTTAATTTTTATTGTTACATTAATATTCTTTAATACTTATAAAAATTAATCAAGAAATCAGAGAGTTCCTTTCTCGAACAATTAAGCTGCATTTGATAGATATTTGTGTAAGTCATAACAAAAATTGCAATTAAAGAGCGAAAGTTTTTAATAGTGCATCGCGATTAAGCTATAAATATCTATGTGTTCGCGCGCATGTCATGTTACTATAGTTGCCCAGGTAGAAAAGGCATAGAAAAGGCGTTCTGCTCTCTCGCCTATTGCAAGATTGCAACGTACGGTTGTGTCGTAATAATTTTCCGGTGGTAATCGAGACGCGACTGCAAATGCATGATCAAATAGAAAGCGCATAGTTACGCCGTGTGTTCCTCTATTCTACATTGTTTTACACTTATGCACCACGTACACAGTAGTTACGTCTGAATGTGTCAGACTCGTCGCTCAGCACTTTATCAGTTTTTTGCATTGATGTTGTTACAAGCTGAAAATTTGACATGAAGCACTATTGAGGAAGAAAATATGACAAGGATTGATTCAATAAAAATACTGACAGCTCATAAATGTCATCTTCTATTTGCAATTATTTAAGAATTATCATTTAATTAACAGCATTATTCTGTAATTCATTAAGAGTGAATAAGAAATATGTAAATCAGATAATAAACTCGTTCCGGCAATTCTCTGTTGATTCGCAATGATGTTTTGATTTTGCGTAATATAAGTATAGTCATCAGTAGTAGTTTACCCCTTCGTGGTTTTCACTGCGACGAGACATAATCTGAGAAAGCGACGCGAGTTTCTCCCGTGCATTTTACTCGTTGTTGCCTCACATTGCCATTTACAATGAAAATCAATTTGATAATTCTGAGTTAGTTCGTCGGATCTTTACTGCGGTCGATTTTATCTACGCGGTTTTTGTGGCAAAGCGCTGTTTAACTCTATTCGCGAACTGGTTCCGACCGTGTTTATCTCGCATTCCTTCATCAGGCATTCCTTCATCTTTGTCAACTCGACACTATTTCGTACTGATCACATTTTTGTCATTATTCTTTATTCCGTGACGGGTCTTTATATAATGCTGATAAATCCGCAAATGGCGGTACTGCAATAGTAGTATGTACGAGAGTGCCGTTTGCATAACTGATGTTTAATGACCATTTTAAGAGTGTCACCTGCTATCTTATCATTCCTGATTTTTACGCCTGCAGGCGATAGTAGCCAATACTGATTTTGCACGTCTTATTCACACATTAACTGACCATATGTATGTTGCAAACAATTTTTCCGGAATGCCATTTCATCCTATTCCCGTGAAAAAAAAAACAGTCGTTGTATTCTTCACATTTTTATGAAAATTGAAGCTAATGTGACTATAAAATTTGAATAATTTGATGTAATGTAAAAACGTGTTATGATGAAAAATAATAAAATTATACTTTTAAATTATGATATCTCGAGATCTTTTTTTCTTATTAAATAAATTTTTTTAATTATTATAATTTACATTATTATGCATATCAGATTTTGTTATTTTACCTAAAATTACATGTAATAATTAAAATATAATTTTTAAAATAAATAAAGAAGAAAAATTGTACTATTGATATAAAAGTATTCGCATAGTCGAGAACTTTATAGTGTTTTTCACTGCAAAAACTACACTGATGCATATTGAGTGCAATTAAATGCAAATTAATTCACACATTTTTACTCTTAATAAATAATTTAACTCTTTTAATTACGTATTCTTTATTGTCATAATAACTTCATAACCTTAAAAGAAACCTTTAAATTATTTATTAGCACTAAAAATATACAAACCAATTTGCATCTGATTGCATCAGTCTTCTCACAAAAAGTGGAAAACGTTATTAATTTCTATGATCATAAATACGCGAAGCTTTTTTATCTTTTAGGATAGAATGTAATCGTATAAAATTGCTACTTAGTGCTTATTTTTTACAAATAAGACTTTTTAATAAAAATTTTCCTTGTATGAATATCTATTACATTTATTATATAATACAATTATTTTTAACAAAACAGTACAGAGTTGGTATAGTAGAGAGAGAATTAATTACTAAAATCTAAACAATTTTTTTTTTTTAATTAAATCGTTTGTGCATTACAAATATTTTGTGCATTAATCTGCATATATGTGTGAGAGTTTATGACGGAGAAGCGATCTAAAAATTTCTACTGTGGATTTTATAATTATTTTTCAAGATACATTTGCTATTTAAGTGAAATACTCATTCATGGAATAATTCCAGAATGAAGCGGGATTATTCCACGATAATCAACAACTGGTTTTTGTAGATGGTAATTAATAAACATTCCCACATTGGGTTTATTATCTCCAATCTGAAAATTTTTGCTGATAGATTTTGCCGTTACTTTGTAGCAAAACAGGTTCTGTAATTGATCTTTTTTTTAGTCATCAAGTCTCTAATGCCTATCTGTAATAGAAAAAATATTTCATTGCGTATTTGAAGTACATTTGTATGTCATTAGATTTTTTGTTGGTTTCTTTCCGTCAATTCCTACAAAAGTAATTATAGTTAAATAAAGATGAATGCGATATGAATATCATATGATATTCAAATTGGACAGAATCTTGTATGATTGTTGTATTCCATCAAATAAAAGTACAATGAGATTTTCTTTTGCATAGAATGATCTTAAAAGTAAATTTTAAAATAATAAATTAAAAAATGTATTTTTTATTAAAATTTATTCAATTTAAAATCAAATTTTTCTTAAAATCTAGATATTTTGGATTACATTTAATTCAAAAAATTTAGTTTATCTTAAAAGAATTTATTAATTGATATTATAAATTTGTTGAAAGTAAAAATTGGAATATTATAAGAAAAAGATGACATTCCATAAGTTGTCTATTAAAAAAAAATCGATTTCATATACATTGAAATTTATACAAAAATTTCTATGTTTGAGAAGGTACAATATATCTAATAGAAATACCACACGCTTTCATACTTTATATATACATATAAGCTCATAAAAATGATAATTAGGAAGATGAATGCTAGCTATCGTCTGGACGGTTGTTTTAAATCAATGGTGAACTTATGTGTTGTGCAGCATGAAAAAGCACTAGCCGGGAAAGATACATCGCGTCTGACAGCTCTAACTTGACAGCTGATTGCCTGGTCCATTCATGACTCGTTGTATTCCGTTAAAGCAGATCGCATACAACGAAACTTCTTTAGATATGACGATGATACATTCCTCGCGCGCGCGTGTGGCCGGTAATCATCGATTAAGCTACCTGTTACGAACAACGCATTCGTGGTCTGAATGTAAAAATAATAGAGACTGCATTAAAAATAGTTTTATTTCGGCTCATCTATGCTGAATCATAGGTATCTACATCTTATAAATATTTAACAAAACTCTCCTGTTCGTATTTTCGAAGAAACATAATGCTTGAGCCAAACCTACTGCTGAGATATAAAACGTATATCTCTAAAGTCAACAAGTTAAAATGATTTGGATAAAACGCTTGGAATTTTTTTCTGAGCAAAAAATGTTATATTCAATTTTTAAGTAAAAAATGGGAAACACTACTAGTCATTTTTTCTTTTAATTTCTATAAGAATAAATTTAAGAGTAAATTTAATTATAATATAATGTGAATAGATAAAAGAATTTATTTAAAAAACGCGAGGTTTTTTGTGAAGATTATATTAGTTATTTGCTACAATAACAATATAATTTTAAAAATGTTTTTTAGTTGCCTGCAAAGAAGAAAATTATTATACAAGAAGAATAAAGAAAAAAGAAAAAAATATACTTTATAACAAAGTAATTTTATATTTCTTTATAATCAATTATTATATTAAAATTGCATTTTAAAATTTGTGTTATCAAGTTTAATGATTCAGAATATTTAAAGAATATTTAAATTTATTTTCTGGAAAACTAGTTTTTTATGTTATGTCGTTGTTGAAACAAATGAGTGATGTACTTTTCTGTAAGATGATCTTTCGGTTTAAATTTTATTTTTGTTTAATGAATGAACACTGATGAACACAGTTAATGATTCAATTTAATAAAGATTTTAAGTAATTTTTTATTTCCTGTACAATAATTTTGCTGCAGATATAGCACTTGCGCACGCGCGTGTCAAGTTTTATAATATAATGATCCATCACTTTAAAAACGCTACGAATTAATTCCAACACCTAATATGTATCGTATAATACATATTTTATTCGCGGAGTCGATGAATATTTTTATTTATATTTTATTGTTTTCGCTGAATATTTATGTCTCATTCGAAAATGTCAATGCAAAATAAATTTTGAGTACTGACAATCAATAGAGAATACAACCATAGTTTTAATATTTATTTTTTATATGAAAAATATAAATATTAATACATTTTTAACTTCAAAATTTTGCAGAGATCATATAGCTAATATCTTAGCTATCGCTTCATAAGATCGCTCGCTCAAGATTTTGACGTCTATCATTACCTATCTTGACATGCTTTCTTTTTCTTTATTATGATCTCGATCATTGACGCGGTAAGCATCGCGTTGACTGCTTTTTTATTTGACACAGTTATCATGTAGTCCGCAGATTTTAAGTCGGTCACGACTTTTATTCAAACGAGAGTAAAAGAGTATGTCATGTGCGTGCGGCACGCTTTTGACCGGCTTTTACTTTCATGCATGAATATGTAAGTAAATCATTCACGTGTATGCGGTAATATTTATTCGATTCCTTTTTCTTGCATCTCAATGCACAAGATAAGTACGTTCGAAGCTAAATATAACTAGTCTGTTTATTGATCAAACACTTTAATTTTTTGTGCGATATGTCCTTTTCATCTAGTTCATTCTATTTTTCGTAATTACATTAATAACTGAGAACTGGGCAATTACTGCTGACCGATATAATCAAGCCAATAAGATTATATCTTTAGTCAATTCTATTTCAGAAATACGTTTTCAGGATTTCGTCATTAGCTTCAATAAGCGGCTTAAATTATAAATTTATTTATAAGTTTACAATTGCATAAAAAGCCGAACGCATTACAAGTCTTATAAATTAGCTAATCATTATTTGTAAATTATGTTGAAATACGTAGAATAGTGATATAATATAGCATTTACAACTTTATCTACTTGAAGTATCAAAAATTAATTATTATTAGATATTTCTGTACACACTTGGTCTGCAAAATATTTTAGAAACTGTGTGGAATTTAGGCGCGAAGGAATTTGAAGTCGCACATGTAAATGAAATTTCATTGAAAGAAAAGATTGGCTGAATATGGCATAGCATTTTGAATTGGTTACAGTAGCCAATTTTTGGATCTGTTAACCTATCGTGAAATCCTATACATTGCAAATAGGCTAACGCAATCAAAAATTGGCGGCTGTAACAAAAAATTGGTTGCTGCAGCCAATCTTTTCTTTCAGTGTATGTATATAATTATTATCAAAAAAGTTAACACGAATTTAATCAGAATAGCTCTGCTAGTACTAAAATTGGTTGGAACTGGAACCTTAAATAATTTAGTCGCAACGTATTGAATTAATTTTTATGTTAATACGTTTTATTTGTATTAAATAAAAAAGTAAATATAAATATGTGAGATATATACAATAACTCTCTAAAAAATTAATAATATATACAATAAAAATATATACAATAATTAAAAATATATACAATAACTCTCTAAAATCTGATAAATTAATAATTCATCAAAATTATAATATTTATTTACGTCTAAAAATATTAAACAATGAATATCGTGGGGAAAACCGTGAAGTCATTATCATATCTAATTGCAGCATAATTAGTACTTTGAGATAAAAATGGAGTCACACGATGTTCGATTTCTTGAATGATACAATCATGCCTGCTCTGATGTATGCTAGCATTTGTTTATACATTGAGCGCTGTATGTTGCATATACATGATTTTTATATTTATTATAGATATTATATTTATAATATTACTTCATAGCTTATTTCCTTGCATGCACCCAAAAGAAATAATTACTAATTTCATAGTTATTTATCAAACGTCAGACTGTATGCATTAAAGCAAACATAGCAGCATGCATGCATGCATGCTTATCATTAAAAAAATGTGATTTCATCTTAAGATTCAATGCACAGAGAATTTTAAGCAATTGAAAGTCATTTCTACATTATCGATTTTCAAAGATTTATTGATTATAATTAGAAAACATGAAACTTGAATTTATTTAGTCATTTATTTATTTTAAAGCTAATTATAATTCTTCATTTTGGCAAAAAGTGGCAACTCTTTGAAAAATGAATTTATAATTTCTCAAGTATAAAATTGTTTATAAGTTTGATTGAGACTCTCAACGAACGCGTGCGTCTCAAGTAACCAAGCGTGAAACGTGACTTGCTATCAAATGACTCGATCATCAAATCAGGGATTACAAACAACGGACCACGTTCTTTTGTTTTGATAATTAGGGACATCTGTCGATTGCAATCTCTTCCATGAAAGAAAGCGGCAGTCCATGAATAAAAAATTAAAAATATACCGAATTGTATGCGTCTGATGGTTCTTTTAGGGTCAACTGTATAATGTAAATTGTTTCCGCATGAATTAACAAACAGCACGCCGGCACGTATTGCCATACTATCAATACGCTCTTCGAGATTATCTACAGTGTTAGTTTTCAAAATATGAAACGTGCGAATGTATATGTACGCTGTTACGAGGATCGTCTTTTCAGGTAAGTTAACTCATATAAATCCGAAAATTTTTTTATTATAAAAAAATTGCATTTAAATCAGTAATTAAACATGAAATATTTAATAAAGATATTAAAGATTAATTTCTTCGTAATAATAAATTAATGATATTAAGCAAATTCAATATATTTTATGATTAATATATATATTATTTCATATTTTATACTTTTATATATATTAAATATCTGCTACACAAAGACGTTAATAATTTTGAAAGTATAGTTTACTATGAACGATTATTTATAATATTTTATATATTGCATTAATTTTAAATTGTTTTTGAATTATTGTACAGCAAATCTCATGAATTTTACACGTGTAGAAAAAGAACTTTATTAATAGAGTTATACAATGGAAGGAAAAGAGTTAAGGTAAATAGATTTTAATCATATTTTATTGACAATAAAAAATGTGTTTAAGACAAAATTGACATCGCATGTTGACGTCAAAACAAAATTACATTTAATGATTTTCAAGAATGGTAGGAATTGATGCAAAATAGCGAGATAATTAACAAAATAACCATAATCTTGTAAATCTTTTCTTTTTTTTCGTGTAAAATCCCTTTTGCCTGCAAATATGTACCATTATCGTATTGAGATGCGTAGAGATTTTCTTTTTTCGGTATTATTATTATTATTATTATTATCCTGTTGCACACAAGGCAATCAAGTATAAGTCAGTAAATCAGAGTCAACTCGTTTTTCAAAGATGCGACATAAATTAAAAATTCAATGATGGAACATTAATCAGTCATTATTATTAACAGTAATCAAGGTAACACAGAAAGAAGGACAATATTGATTACGTTCATAACTAGATGTTAATTATTATATGCGTTTTACATGCTTCTTCATTTCTTTAATTAGCTCCCAGTAAACGAGAATGGATTGAAATAGATTAAAATGTATTCAGATTTTCAGAAATATGGATTCATGAATGTTAAAATCTTTTTAATCCTGAATGCATTTTTATTCATTTATAGGAATTTCATAAAACAAATGTTTATTCCTTTTCAATCTTGAATACATATTTATTCATTTATAGCAATAGAGTATATTTTTATGCTTTAATTTAAAAATAATATTATAGTATTTTATATGTGCATCGTGAATACTGCTCAATTCAAAATTGTGAATAGAAAATGCAGTTTCTCAATCTAGTTGAATCTAAAAATAATATTGGCCATTTCCGTGTATTATTACCGGCTTAATTAAAAATTCTAAATAAGAAATGCAGTTTTTTAATCCAGTTGAATCTAAATCTAATATCAGCCATTTCTGTACATCATGAATACTGTTCAATTCAAAATTCTGAATAGAAAATGCAGTTTTTTAATCCAATAAATTAAATAAAAAAAAGTTTTTCTTTTAAAATGGATCATGAATTCTATTCAATTCAAAATTGTGAATAAAAAATTCATTGTTTCATTTAAAAATGCATCATGAATGCTACTTTATTCAGAATTATAAATAAGAAATTTTTCGTTTTAATCCAACTGAATTAAAATAAGTTGTACCATAAAAATATATCATGAATTCTACTTCATTTAATAGTTAAAAGAAACAAAAAGAACTACTACTAAATACATATATATAATATGTATTATATATATAATAAATGTTACATATATAAATTACTTATTTTTATTTAATAAATTAATTGCTTTTATGTATTTCATATTAATATATTTCTTTTATTATACGTTTCCTTTATACGGCTAGCATATATTTTTTGTATAAAAGTTTTAAAATAATAACTATAGAAATTCATAATTATTATTTTAATTTATTTAAACTTTTACACGTATAAAAATGATTTTTTAATATGGAATCCAATCCATTTTTATAGATTTAAAATCCGAATTCGGATGAGTTGAAAATTTCCAATCCATTTCAATCCATTTTCGTTTGCTGGGCTACCTATAAGAAAAAAAACTGATTAGTGTTTTAATAAACTGTTTTACTATACAATAACTGATGATATTTCATCGATTACTGATGCAGTATCAATTATTGAAAGAGCTAATCAGTTTATTGGAACACTAATCATTTTTTTTAAGGATGCTTTAAAACACTCACTTGAAATTCAAATTATTTTTTAAAATGTTTATAAACAAACAAAAGTTGGGATGTATATACCTTCTCTCAAATATTTTTTATATTGTACTCTGACGTAAATGATCTCATATTTCGATATAAAAGTTATTACACATAAGATGTACGCCTCTTATTCTTGGATACGCAGAAATATTCTTTTTCCGGTATATTCAAAGCGTAAAAGAATTCGATTGTTTGTTTAGTTGTTTTCTGTTCCTTCTTCGGGAAGGAGCTATTATATCCGCGACAAATTACATACTGCGGATTTAACCAGCGGTGCAAGTGCACTTTGCGATTTTTGCAATTACGTTGGTATGTATATTGTATAGTCGTGTGAAAATTTTTGCCATAAAATTTTTAATGTTGCAATCCGTGGAAAGTCATTTGCGCAAGGCTAAAACCGAGCTATTTGATCGAAATAGTCTGCAGTTACAATTTTCGGTCCAGCCTCGCCTTTTTCCTTATTTGTGAATTGTATCGTGTAGTTTTACCGGTTTACTCGACGTAATCACACACTCGTAATCACACTCTCGAATTGTTCGATTTTAGACTGAGTTCCTATCGCATTGGAAAGACTGCATTTTTTTTTCTGTCGAAAAACCGAGTGCAATTTATTTTTGATACACGCAAGAACATTTATTCGTAAAACGCGAACATGCATTCAGGGCCGCTGCTGACGTACGAGGCAATCTTTGTGCGAAAGGGATATCAACCCTCTCAATATGACATTTTGTTTACCAATCTCTTAAATAACATATATTTTTTTAAATAACTTTTTAAATATCTTGAGAGGGGATATAATTTTTTATTTTTATTTTAAAGTATTAATGTACTTTTCCTTTAAGACAAAAAGAAAATTTTTACTATTAAAAGTAATAGAAAAATTTTCACTTTTTATGTGTCCGACAAAGAACAAAATTAATACGATCGTCTAAAATGGCTTAATACAGTGAGTACAAAAAGTATTCGTACAGAGAAAATATTTTTTAAAAAAACTTTATTTTAAAAAATTAAATATTAACAACAAGAAATGAGTCATCAAATTGATATCGAATCGATATCGATACGATGACCAATCGACACCAACGTTCGACGTTTAATTGATGATCATTTCTTGCTAGATAATTAACATTTTATTTATAAAATAGACTGTATGTTTCTTAAAATTATACATACCAAAAAAATGTGTATTAATTATAGAAAATATATCATCTAAAAAATAAGCGAAAATTAAAAGTTTTATTGTTTGAATGCTCAAAAAGTATTTGTACAGTCGAGAAATTTAGTTAATAATATCAGAAATACATGAGAAGCTCATTTGTACAGGGTTGGCCATATTCGACGGAAAGATGTTTTTTTTTTCAATCATGGGAAAAAAACACATTTTTTTTTCTACTCAATCTAACATCTCTGTCATTGCCAGATCTTTCCGTCGAATATGGCCAACCCTGTATATCTTAGAACAGAATGTGTTCACTGTATAAAATTGCTAATTAATGTTTATTTTTTACAAATAAGGTTTTTTTTATAAAAAATTTCCTTGTACGAATATTTTTTACTCTCACTGTATGTACTGAAAGATTTTAATAGCATTGAAAAATAAACAATTACTCAATCCAATATAATAAGTATCTACATACAAGTAACTACAAACTTCTTGATGCTTCCATGGGTGCTTTCTATATAACTAATCTGTGCTTCGCGGGTTTTCTCCTAGTATCAGGCTGCGCCTCGCCCTGATGAAGTGGACTGCAAGGCCCACGAAATGTTGGCACATCAAGAATGGACCAAGACATGGAGAAAACCCGCGAAGCACAGATTAATTATAAGTAACTATAAAATATTAAATGATCAAAACGCACACATAATTGGCATTGAAAGTGGAGAATTGATTTTTTAATTTTAATTTGACGTCTTTCCTTCATACAAAGCACTTTTGTGCAGTGTGCAACTTGCATACCTTGAAGCGGCCCTGCACGCATTCCTTTATGGGGATTTCCCGATTCATCTCGAAGAGAACTGCGGTATCTACTACACGCATTTTTATATTATATATATATATATATATATATACACACACGACAATCTTTCCTCCTTCGTAAATATATACTGTGTTTTTTTAATCGATTTTATTTTAAAATGAAACCTGAATTTCTCTCTTTTAATTTTATTTGGAAACCTGAAATTCTCTCTCTCTCTCTCTCTCTCATAGAATATGTTAAATAACGATTTAAATCTCATTGATGGATCTTCTTTGGAATATTTGTTTTTTAAATTCATGATTGAAAATTATCATGATATATTAATATAATTATCATGATATTATTTGGATAAATATTTTTCTGAAATCTGATATTTATCAAATTGTTTAATCTAAAATAAATGTAAGATTATGAAAGTTTATATTATTTCCAAAAAATTCTTGATTTTTTTTATAGCTTAATTTTTGTAAAAGAGTTAAATAATTAACGTCGGTTAGAAAGATATCATCAACTGAAGAGTTTTTTTCTATAACAACTATTTCAGCTGCTATTTGAAAAAATACAATATAATACAATATATTTGATTAAAAATACCTTATTAAAAATACAATATACCTTATTATTGCAATGTAAATCTGATGAAATTATGAATTAAAGAAAAAAAACAATAAAAAATAAAACAAGAATTCTCTAAACTTAATTAAGGAAAAACCATGATGTTGGAGAAAAGGTCACTTGTAAGATCACTTTGGCGAAAATAAAAATCAGAGCGTACGTCGAATGTAAGGGAGAGTGATAGTACAAACGAAGTTTCTAGAAGACAAAAATTGAGATGATACGTGAAAGGCGTTTATTCTTCTTTTACTCAATTTTCGCCTTCTAGAAGTTTCTGACGCTTCTTTCACTGTCCCCATTCGATTTACGTTTCAATCTTTTAATTTCACTAGAATAATATGGAGCGTTGTAGTTATTCATTTTAAATGATTGGGTGCATTCAGCACTATAAATCACTAAACACTTAATGACATTAAATAATAAAGAATCTTTAATATTATATTACTTACTTATAAGTAAGAAATATAATATTAAAGATTACCTATAATAGATAAGTTATTCTACATTACAAATATAATAAACAACCATATTAATACTTTTGAGGT
>NW_011627473.1:529809-568185 GCF_000204515.1 Acromyrmex echinatior | reverse complement strand
TGTTGTTTCGTGAACTTTGCCGTTTACTTCACGAGGAAGAGGAGCGCCTTGATGACAATGGCAATATGATGCGATAATTCGCAAATTCTTTAGCATCTTTGAATAAACATATTATTTTTTTTTATACTCTTCGAGAGCTTAGTGAACATTCTGTAGTATTGAATGCATTAATTGTAGAACTATGCGTAAATATATTATAGTATAATATATATAATATAATATATATCAATTATATATTGCTGCATTGATAGAATACAATAATACAAGTAAAAAATTAGCATTTTAAGAAAATGAAAAGAAATTGACCCTAAAACCTTTAGAATCGATTTTTTATTATTTATCTTAAAAATGCTAATTTTTGTATTATTTTTCTACAATACATATATCCAATATATTTTTTAACCTTGTTTTCAATACTAATTGTTTAATTATTATTGTAAGATACAATGTTTGACTTAAAATCAATAACATTAATACAAAATTCCAATAACTCATTAAATATTTTTGGATTTCAATAACCCAGAATAATTACCTGCATTGCGCTAATTTATCTAAATCATAGAATGAAAATAGACCGAAACGTATTGCGTGTCTTCCTCATGTATACATTTTAATGCTTTCAGTAATATTTAGTTACGGTAAATCATTATGCAATTATTACTGCTTTTAGACAGCGCCAATTTCTCGTTTTTCTTAAAGGGTCTTTTTTACTTAAAGGGTCTTTTTTACTTATTATTTCGTTCCGCGCAATTGGGAATTTAATCTGTCACGAGGCTGCCAATTTAGAGCTATTTCGACTCTTACAATTAAAATCCGTTTCAAACAGTAAAAGAAAACATGTATAATTTCAGAATTCAGATCGTAAAATATACATATGAAATAATTGATTAGTTTACTCTATTAACTTTTTCCAAATATTTCTTTTTAAATGCTACTTGTAATCGTTTTAACTACTATTGTAAATGTAATATTTGATTAAGAATTTACAATGTAATATTGATATAGAATATGTAATTATAATATTTATATAATTATAATAAGCAACAAGGAGAGAAGAACTATAAGATATTTTTTCTCGCGGATTAACTTCCGTGTAAGATTAAAACAAATTTTGCATTTATAGAAACAGCAACTGTGACACATTAAACAGCTACATTAAAATTCATAATTCTCTATATTCTACTCTCTATTAGTTATCTACTATTCTGCTTCTCTATATTTTTTTCTTCGTATATTATATTTAAAAATCTTACTGTTCTTCGTATATGTGTAGCCTCGAATGCCGGCTTGTCAGACAGGTTATTGTCCCCGCAAGAAATAAAATAACGCTCTTTGCTATCGACCCTGAAACGAGACTTCCTCATACTTACTTTTAGACCAGTTTTGTCTGCTGTCGGAACTCACTGGTAAAGCAGTGTTGAAGAATTTGTTCACCACCACTGAAGACTTTCTTTGAAGGTTTGCCAGCGTCCTTGTCTCGTCCTGCTCGACTTGTTTCTCAATATTAGGATTGATATTCACTGATGAATATATTTGACGGTGCGACAAGGTGTTCCAGATCATCATAAAATCCTTCATTTTTCCAGCACAATTGAGTCTACGCGATATACGATATAACGAGGAGAAGCCTTTCGGTTTTTATTTATTTGCGACGACTTATTGTCAGTAATTGTCGTAACGGCAAGCGCCGGCCGACGACAAAGACAAATCTCCACTTTAAGCTCGATGATAGCTTGCAGCTCCCATGTCGCAGTTTATAATGCCATGTAATTTCAACTAGAATTGCTCACTGATTATACCCGCAATTTCAACACTTGATTTTTGGCTCGAATTTCAGCTAGGAGTCCTCCACTTTCTTCCGCGTCGTCCGATGTCTGGTTAACTGATATCCTATTTTGGTACTACGGTCTTTTCCGGTCACTATTAAAACTTTTCTTAAAACTTATTCGGGTTTGAAGGATTCGCGATATGATTTTCAAAAACAATGCGCTTTGAGATAATATCGTTCGACGAATAATATCGCTTTAATTCCAATGGACATTTCAGGTTTGAAACTTTGTCAGTTCAAGAAGAGAGCTTCGAGCGACACATTGCCGGTCGCTCAAAATCGTAGCTTTTATCTACGCTTGACTGACTTCGTTTATACCACCTGTCGTATGTCACCTTAATCTTTGCCGGTGCGATGCGTACGGCATACGTCTCGGTGCAAGAGTGGCGAAGAGTACGAATCAGTGCAGATTTGAAAAATATCGCGCTCCCACTACATTTGTTACCACGCTTGTCGCTGGTCGTCATGGTGGTGGCGACCGGTAAGCACGTCAGGTCCCATCCAATCAGGTCACGAGGTTGCAGCCCCACCGCGAGGAGCTTGTAGTACCTGCTAGTCCAGAATCTTGGTGGATCACTGACTTTATCGGTCGGAGGGAGACGATATTTCAAGGTCATTGAGTGGTCAAGAGACGTTTCGTGTTTCTGGATAATATCACCTGCCCTTTGTGGTTGTGATCGCTTCTTGGAACTATGAGTCTACCAAGATTGACCTTGCTTTGCCTGCGACGATAGAATCATGCTGTACGGACTTATTTATGATTGGAGAGTGTAATATATTATACTCTTCACTTCCAAAGATTAAGAAACTGGCAATGAGAGTGTCTCTAATGAGCGGTATAAGTTAAAGAACAGAAGATGTTTGAAATAATTATGACTCAAACGAAATCGTTATCTTACTTTAAAATACATTTCAACAAATAAAGTTTTTCGGAAAAGAGGAAAAATGATTTCACAATTTAACAGAAAATTATTAATCAATTAAATAATATTCGTATAAGTATATAATGGAAAGATAATCAAATATTATTTTTGTCAAATATTATTTCCTTTCACAATTCTTAAAAAAACCACCTTTTTAGTTGTGACAATATATTTTAGCTACAAAAATTATAACAAATCTGGAATTCATCAAAAGTGACATAATATTTCACATAAATATCGCTAACAGTTTATATTTACGTTGATTACAAAATGACTAATTAAAAATAAAACAATTTTTTTTCAAACTTCGATCATTAAAACTAAATGTATTCTAAATGTATTCTGTAAAAATTTCTTTTTCTTATAAACAATAATAACCTGCTTGTTATTGAATATACTTGAATTTATTTAATTTAATCTTAATATAGTTGACATTTTTTTTTAATTACAAAAATAATATAATTCAAAATGTTTTATTCTTGTAGAAGGTATTGCGATCTCTTTGAAAATCTTAAGCAACACGAGTGTTATTTGGTGGATGGACTATGAAATTGAGTTAGTTTACTTTTAACCACTGATACAGTAATTTTTACGTAACTCATCCATGATAATAATTCGAAAATCACATTTTTGTAGTTGTGTTACTTTTGAAGTAACAAAACGAAACAATGTTATAATTTCGAAAACTTATATTCTGGAGAAAGTGCAGCGATTAGGTATATGAACATAACTACTTCTCGACAGATTAAAGGTATTACAAAATTAAAATAAATTGAGGAGTTACAAAAGTGGCCGCAAGTTTAATTTAAAATGTGATTTATCTTCTAATTTTATTCACTTTCGATTGTTCCATTTATGAGTTTAAATTGACCTAAAATAATACATTATTCTAATGTCTTACACATAGAATTATACGTACATATTAATGTCACATAATTATACGATATTGTATACTATTGCACAGATTACTTTTTTATTTTATAAACTATAGGAAAATGAATATTGCAATTAATATGACACACATTTCATTAATCGAAATGGTAAAATGCCCGCAAGGAATTTGGAAAATCCAGATTGTAATCCCGGATGCGGTAACATTTTTCGCAATAAATTGTTTCCAGTGCTTTAAAAATGCTTATTAGAAGTCAATCATATTAAATTGCTTGTCAAATTGCTTGTTAAATTATAATAGTATTCCAGCTTCAATCTAAGACTGTGTTTTAAAATCAACATGCATATATATATATATATATATATGCATATTGATTTTAATATATATATATATATAAATCATAAGAAATTGTATAAAAAATTTTTAATATTTCTTATAGATTTTGAATCTCTGAATCCAAAAAATAAACCGTTTTGCTTCATTACGTTCAGTTTTTTAGATAATTAAAAAAATGATAGAAAATCTGTGAAAATTAAAACATTTGAAAAAAGAGCAAAAATAAATATGACATTAATATGCGATTGCAAAATAATTTAAATATATTTTGGTAAGTTAAATAGTGTAAGAAATATTAGGTGTTGGAATTAATTCGTAGCGTTTTACAAGTGATGGGAAGTACTTTCATTAATGTATTTTTTAATGCTCATGTGAAATAAATAACATTCTTTCATTAAAAAACGCTACGAATTAATTCCAACACCTAATAGAAAAAAATTTTTTCTGTGTCATACGTGTAATTGGCAACTTGATCGTTGAGCCTCGAACAGTAGGCATTAGCTTAGAATTAATTAACGTCTATTGTTCCTCTCACTATCACTCGAAACTCGACGACCGAGTCGCTGATTTCACGTGTGAGATTTAAAAAAATTTTTTTTATTTCTTGTATTTTATTTAACTTACCAAAATATGTTTAAATTAATTTTATAATTATATTTTAATGTCATATCTTAATGTCACATTTTTGCTCTTTTTTCAAATATTTTAATTTTCACAGATTTTCTATCATTTTCCTTGATTATCTAAAAAACTTGATGTGAGTAAAACAATTTATGAATTCGGATTTATTATCGACCTAAAATCTATAATAAACACTTACTCTAAGTTTGAGATTGTTTTAAAATTTTTTTTGTAACTGTGATAATTAGCGTACGAATAGTCCTATTTTTTTATTTGTGTTAAATATTTTTAAATTGGAATAGATAAGTCGAAACTTATTTTTAACGTCAAAAGCTTTTTTTTATTAATGTTTGTATTTAATAGAGTTTTTATTATGTGTATAACATGATTAAGTGAGAGTTATAAAATATTTGAAACTCAATATACATAATAAGATCAGATATCATCTGTATTATATAATAAATGCTTATTTGAGATTGTTTCATGTAGTTATATATACATAACGATTTTGTCAATCGAAGCGATTTTTCGCGAGATAAGAAAACTAATGCTGCAATTTCTCAAGAAGCAGTCTGCATAACTAGTCAATAGTACTTATTATACAATTATGATTAATCATACGTGCGTCGCGATGAAGCGCAGTGAGCGCCGAGCATGTGCATTCTTAAATATCTACTCCGTATACTTTGCATAATCGCATTTTTTAAAGAAAAAAAGTCTTAACATATAAATATTTAAGAAAATAAAAATAATACTTGAAGTATAAACTCCAATGTATCTCAGGGCCTATTGACTGTAAAAATTTTCGATGCTGATGTTGTATGTTTCATTGTTAAATTATTTCGACCGCAAACAATATATAATCTACGTCCTTGCCGTTCCCGGAGTTCATACAGGCCGACGTCATTGAACGCATATGATGAATAATAATGTGTGTCGTGATTTTTTTTTTATCGATCCGATAGTGTAGCTGTAAACCGATAATATTCAAAGATTCCGTGGAAAATCGGAAGATTTCCCGACCAGAATTGCCTACAATGTATGACGGTTCTTCCACATTATATTAAATTCCTCTTTTACTAACTTTTATTTCCTATAGTATTTTATGAGTAATTTTTTGGAAAATTACACATATTATGTTTCCATTTACTGAGAGATTCCGTTTACTCATTCCTATGTACGTGCATAAGAACGCTTGTAATTAACTTGTCGAACATATATTTTAAATATTTTAAGATTTAGATAAACTAAATATATACATAGAGGCTCTGAAAAAAATTGGGTTAATAACTCAATTTTTGGAGTCGACTAACTAGTTATTATTGCGTAAAAATATATTATTATATATATATGTTACAAATTAAACATGCATATTGTCGAAACAAAAAATTGTCGTAGGCGATGGCATTTTATTCCATCATCATAATGGGATATTGATAAAAATTGTTAATTGGTAATAATCACACTTTAGTAGAATTTCACCGATTACATCCAATGCGAGTAACATCAAGTAAAATGCCATACAAACCTCCGTAATTATTATATTATATTATGTTATATAATAATAACGTAAATTATATCATAAATTGTGTATTTATAAAGCCGTAATTTTCACTTAGATGTGCATATCAAACATAGTTAACTGTAAACTCTGAACTTGAATTCTCTTTTCGCGGAAGTTCATTGATAACGATATCGCTATTGTGCAAAGCTACTTTCACCAATATCTTACTTACGTCTTACCACGATGACGTGGAATATCATCAGTTACAGCAATTTTTTGCATCAACAGTACGTTTAATTTGTAATATATATATATATTTATAATTTTCCATAAAGTTTTAGCCGTTAACTGATAATAAAGCGTTTCCAAAAATTTGCAATTTATTTAAATCTTACCATGTTACAATCTTATTGTAACAATACTTAATATAATACCATTTTATTTTTCTTATAAAAATTTGCTATTATAAGTCTTCATATTTGTATAGTTAATACAAATAAACATTTCTACTTACGTGTGTTTAATTTAAGAACCTTTACTTTATTCCATAGTTTATCTAATTTATTGCAATAATTCTTATCTCTTCTGTGCAAAGATGATCTCACAAATATTTCACTAATTAACTTTTCATGTTTTTTATATGTAATATATAGTTAATGAGAGCATTTTATAATAAAATTTTAAATTTTTCTTTCTCGACGCTTTTCAATTCATCGCTGGTTAACTACTAATAATAAGCACTTTGCGCTGCTTTAATATAAATACTTACATATATGTAAGTCAATGCATTGATTCTCACTGCTTCGTCAATACCGCTACTCTTATCGTTTATCACTTCAATGCAAATGCACTCTTAAATAGAAACATTTGTTAGTACTTAATTTTTTTATTACGACATTAAAACATTATAATCTCTCTCTCAATGATTTAAAAAGGAGAAAAGAAATTTTTTCTATATAATTTTTCTTACAAAAAATTTTTTCTCTGTTATTTCTCCAATTAATCAGTTCTGATAAGATTTACACATAACAAGTAAAACGTAATAGATGAAATGAGAATAATAGTAGCTATGTACTGTTTTACAATACTGATATTTTTATGTAGGTAAAATATTTTATATTTTTATACAGCAAATAATTAGCAAATTTTACAATATCGATATTTTTATGTAGGTCAAATATCTTATATTTTTATACAGCAAATAATTACTTTTCTAATTAGGTTTCGAACGTATTAATGCTTGAATTGCATTAATATCTGTGAGTCTCAACGTTTTAAATGAACACCTCGTGCTCACAAGGTAAATGAGTTATTGGCCGGAGCTTTTACGTAGGAGTACGAGATTAAATTGGACAAGATAAAATTAATCATACAATATCGTTGTAGGTTTACACATTCGCGGAATTGATAATGTGTAAAGTTGCGATTATACCGGTTTTCAGTCGACAACCTTGCAATGCTTAAAAAAATTGCAATAAATCATCCTGCAATTTCAATGTCCGGTTTTCGCTTTTTTGTAGCCATACTACTTCCTTCTACCTTGAACGGAAAAAAGAGTGCAATGCATATTTTTTCTTTTTCAATTTATGTAAACGAGCGTCCTTTGTTTATTGAACTAAAGATCAATTGCGATGCAAGCTGAAAAATATCAATAAATATCTTGTAACATGTAATAATAATAAGATGATTGAACTATGAACTTGTACAGTAAGTACAAAAAGTATTCGTACACAATAAAAGTATATTCTAAAAAAATCTTATTTTTAAAAAGTAAACATTAATTTATAACTTATTGAATAAAGAATTATAATAAAATAGATTGTGTATACGTCTTAAAATCATTCACCTAAAAAGATGTGTAATAATTGAAATATTATCTAAACAAATAAGCAGAAATGAAAAATTATATTACTTGAATATACAAAAGTATTTGTATAGTGTTGAGAAATTTAAATTTCTAAAATCATTAACATGCATAGTTTTTGTTTATATTAGGAAAAACATATTTTATGAAGTTATTAATATTTATTTTTTATAAAAAAAAGGGCTTTTGCATATACAAATTTCTCCTGTGCATAAATATTTTTTGCACTGACTGTAGTGAACCTAGTGACATGTAAATTTAAATGATTGAGCCTCAGTAATGTTATCTTTATTAACACAGCAACAATATATTTTAAGTTAAATATCGAATTATCACATAATTCAATAGATTTAATAAAGCTTAATAAAACATACAAGTTTCTAATAATTAGATATTGTAAGTTTTTGAGTATTCAATTATGTATTGAAGTACTGAAAGGTTTAGTACTGAAACTGACAATGAAATTCTGGCGTCGCTTATATGTAAGTAAGAGTAAAAGTAATTGCATCTTCATGTAAGTACGGATGTATGATAGCTTAATTATAATTTTCATGTTTTCACAAGTCACACTAATTGATATCTTCTTTTTTTTTTTGGCGTATAATCGTTTAATACACGTTATCACGGTCTACGAATACGCCGCTAACTATGCACATATATAATTTTGAGTTTCGACGTTCCGTTAACCTCATATCGCAGTCAACGAAGCTTGAACGCAGCCATCGGCATTACCATGATAACTGATTATCTGCCCGCTGTATTTCCGAGACATCATCGATATCGATTAAAACGACATAATTCCGCGTCATTTATTTAGCCTGAAGCTATTCTATTTCCCTTCTATTTCCCTATCGTAAAAAGATTATAAGGCATTCTTTTCTAAAAAAATGAAATTATGGCTCTATGCTCGAGATGGTGCAACAACCACTTCAAAGTTATATCATAGTATGTCCACATTTTTAAGTAATTTCCTTTTTCTCAAAAATATGTGCCTCCTAAGCAAATAATATTTAAGCTAGAAATTTTAAAGCTAAGAATTTTTAGCTTTATTATATTTCTATAAGTATTTTTATGAATAACAGGTATATAAGCATAATATTCAAGTAATACCTATTTGAGAAAAAAAGATTATGAAAAAGGAAAGAAATAATATAATAATTTACTGAACATTACAGTTTTGAAAAAAATGTAGATATTAAAGATAAAGATATCTTTTAATTGAAACTACATTATCTTTTTATAATAAATTATTAAATATTTTTTTTATTGTCTAAATAAAGATCTTATAAATTTAGATTCTACAGAGAAACGTAGATTTTTAATAATTTGATTGATGATTGTGATATACAAATTGGTGTGAGAATCATTTCATTTACATTGATTTTATAAATTACATTATGTACATTATAATGATGTCAACTTTGAATTATTTAGAAATATTTATATTCTTAATTTTGTTTGTAAATTAAATATTTTTTATATTTATATATTATTTTATATATGATAAAATCTATATTAAATATTTAATATATTATTTATTAATCATACATGTATTTCTAATTAAACATTAATCAAAATGTTGTATGAAAAAACAATTTTATATAAAATTTTTATGAAAAAATTACTTTTTATTTGCGTAGCGAATGGAATGAATGTGTAAGTCAAAACGTAAAAATCCAGATTTATGATAATAAACATTACTAAGGTCAAATACTCATAAATCGCCTTATCTTAATTAAACGCTATTATTTGCTATATCGTTTCATATATCCGTCTTATTGCATTATTGTTATTAAATTAAACATAAATTTCTTATAAAATTTTCTATCGATAGTTCCGCTTTGACACTGTTATGATTGACGTATCATCGATTGTTATAAAAATTCAAGGCCTTTAAAGTCGGTGTGAAGCAAACAAGTGCGCAAATATCCCTTGAATAAAATAATTGTTGAGAAAACGAAAAGATATTTGTCGGATGGTTCTCATTCACGAGAAAATCATGATCAGTTTGCCATTTATTGAGCAGAACAACTTCCTCAATCATTTTTTAAAGCATCTTGAATCGTTGATAATGAAAGTTGTGTAATTGTAAATCTTTTTCTAAATTCTCTAGCATTTATTGTCTGTATAAACTGTCAATATTATTCATCTTATGATATAAATATTGTATAAATGTCATGATTGCTGGTAATAACTATTGGCTGCGTTTAGCAGCTTACTGTTGTGAAATTCTTTGATGTGATTGCTCTTAGATCCTTACTGGATCCAAATGTATAAACCAATTATATTAAAGAATCGTGCAAAACTACTTTTTCTACTGAACGCAGCATTATCATAAGGATAGTCCGTCATACGCACGTGTTTACAGAGCACATTTCCGTTCATGTTGATGCGCACGTGTTAATTCGCATTCACGACGTTCGCAGATGATTTTAAAAGGATGCATAGATATTGTGAGATTATGCTATTTCGTTCTTACGTCACATTATTACGCATTAAGTTGCTTCAGATATTCAATCTTATTTATTACGTAGTTTGAGTCTGTTAAAGTATTTCTCCGGCAACCTACGAACTCGCGTACAACCTACGAATATGCCTCTCCGCGCATGCTCTCTGAAGAGAGAAACTTTTGAAGCGAACACACACACACACACACACACACACACACACACACACGTATCTATGTACATGAATACTTGTCCGCACTAAAGCAGTTGAAATGTAATAACAGCATGTCCCTTTCTTGCCGTTCGGCGTACGAGAAAGAGAATTCTATCAAATTACGAATTTAAACTTTAATTCCGAAACAGCACCGCTATAGGCCTCCTCATTTTTTTTTATAAGGTTTCTATAATATTTCTACATTTTATATTTATTTATTTTTTTTTTAAATCTGCAAAAGATTTTCGCCGCTAAATATTAAAACGTTAATTTGACAAAACTTGATATAGGAGTTTACGTGTTAAAAGCTGAAACTTTGAAGGTAAATATTTTCATTTTAGTACCGAGTGCCTTTGAAATTTTAATCACATATGTATAGATAAAATTATTTTAAACATCCAAATTTCAAAAAAATCTGTAGAACTCAATTTCTCGCAGAAATACCTGATCAATTTTTTCTTGTCGCGATGGAACGAAAGATTGACAGTATAATAACAGTCAATTGTTGATAAAGTAACATATATTACAACATTTGCGTATCTTTTTTAATTTAGCAAAGAATTAAAATTACAGTTTAATGAGCTAATTATTTCTTGAGTATTATTTCTTATATAATTAAAGCGTTATGTTATATTATAGCATTTTAATATAATTCTTTTAAATACATTTTTTATATGGATATCAAATAAATAATATTTTATTTTCAATTTATTACAATGCTTCAAAGAAATTTTATTGGAAAAATTCGCAAAAAAATGACTACTTTGGATAAAAAAATTCTCAAATTTTTAAATTTAATGTTTAAGCAAAAATTCGTAGCATTTTTTTAGTTGACCCTTTGAACTAACAAAAAAAAATATGTACGCTATGAATCGCTCAAAAAAGTATAATTATTTGAACTATCGAAAAGCATCTTTAAACAATTTTTCAAGAATCTACATATTTACAATTAATAAATAAAATTTTATTATTTGAACAATATAAAAGAGTAGTAATATAAGTAAATAAAGGATTGTACATGTATAAATATAATATTATTATAATATATAATTAAGTTTATTAGGATTTAGTTTAGAGGATGATGCTCGTTCTGAAGTAATAAATCCGCCTCGACCGAGCGATCCGAAGACTGACAAATATTATAAAATTTCTACTATATTATACCTATATGAACAGTTAAAGTTTTTTTTCAGTCTCAATCCGGGTCTTCAAATTATATTATAAAAAAGTTACAGCAATGTAAAAAATGGCATAGGGTACATTGAATCCATGAATATCATACTAAGTGTTCATGAATGTTCTATGTGATCTATATTTTTCTTTCTTTCTCTAAGAACATTTGTCACGTTTAATAATATACTGTGATCAAGTTGAATACGTATTATAGTTTTAAACGAAGAGTTTGAAAGTTCTAAAAATAAAAAGCCAACTATATATCCTATTGATTTAAACTTAATTTAAAGTATTACTTTAAATTTATATTAAAGATTTTTTTAATTTCAAATTTAAGAAATTTAAAGAATCTATTAAAATAAATAGATTGATAAATTTAAGTAAAGAACTAAGAATTTAAGTAAGCAAACAATCATAATAGAATAACCCGATAGTTTATCAAGAAAAGTGTATCACTCTACAGATTTCTAAATTTGAAGTGGACACTTAATGGATTTCAAGCATGTTAAGAAGAAAATTTGAAAATTCTTGAATCTCTTGATGTTGAGAAATCTTTATCTTTAATGATTATCTTTAACTATTTGTTTTCTAATTCTAATTTTTCCTTATTTTAAATAAAATAATTGCACTGAATTATATATATTTTTGAAATAAATATTTTACAAAAAAATTGTTGATATATTCAAGGTTAACCCTTAATTTGATATTTATATATTCTGTCAATAATCATTGATACTTTATAATCCTGCTAATATTATATATTAGTATCAGATTAGTATCATGACGCGAGCGAATTCCATTCACTGTCTTCAATATTTTTTTTTAGTGTAGTTTCGCATTAAAATTTTTGCATTTCAATTTCGATTCTGACTAATCGATTCAAAACTGATTGACGATCGTGATAGCGATTAAAAATAAAAAAATCTAAACATATGAATAATCATAACAAATATTGCGAAAGTTTAATGATCATTGTGATATTCCTTTTTGGTTTGAATTAGCATTGTTAATGCTAATCTATTAATTTTATTTCAAGGGTACAAATTTACAATTGCCAATAAAAAAATAATTATTAAACGATCAGACACGTTTGATACTCCGGGCTACAAATATTATAATTTTTTTTGATAATGACAAAACCTTATAATTAAATTCAAGAATATCCAAATTTCCTTCTTAACATATTTAGAATCCGTTAAGTGTCCACTTAAATGTCAGATTTAAAATCTTGTAGAGTGACTTTTTTTGATGAACTACCGGGTTATTTTATTATAATTGTTTGCTGAGGAAAATTCCAAAGAGAATCGAAATGTTCAATATTTTGAATAAAAAAGACATTTACGTCTTTTTTATCGAAAAAATTGGAGTTAAGTCATCATTCTACATTAATATTGCGCACTCTCTCTTGCACTGACTCTTAGTCTTGGATCGATTATTATTGTTATTTTAAAAAGTGAGAATCCTGTTAAAATATTTTATTGTTACCAATAGACTTTTTTCAGCGGGCAGACGTTATAACACATAAATCGTTTTCTGTTATCTTACTTTATGTTACACGTGATATATCAGTTATAACGCAAAATATGCCAATAATTATTTAATAAAATTTGGTGGTCTGATTAGTTTTTTTTAGCAAAATAATATTTGAATATGTAATACTTAAATAATTTTTTTAGCACTGATTTAACAATTTCAAACAATATATAATAGAATAACTAAAAAATTAACATCGTAAACACGATTTGCTTATATGCTTCATTTTTCTACTTTCTTTTAATGTACTTTTAATCACAAAAAAATTATATATATATCTTACATTTGCCTTCTTTTTTAAACATTCTTTAAAATATTTGACCTTTAGAAATAAATTTTTATATGGAGTTCTGGAAGTTCGAATTCTTCGTTTGTTATACAAATAAAATAAGCCAAAAAACGCATAACATTAATTCTTAATTAAAAAGATAATTGGTTTTGAATGATTTTATAATTCAGATTAGACCTAGGCTGCGTTTGGGAACATCACCCGAGTGCCCCCATGTATTGTTTTATCCTTGTTGTTCACCCAAAAATAAAGATAAAATGATATACGGAGACATATGGGGATGTTTCCGAAAGCAGCCCTATTATGATCAGTTTACAACAAATGGCATGTTGCAAGTATTATTTTTAGCAATGTAAAGGGCAGAGGTCTTTATACTTTTTTCTCGATACCTATAAGGTGCATTTATGTCACTATTTAGAATTTATGCAATATTTTGGAGCAATGTATGCGTGATTGATTGGATATCTTTAGGTATATGATACATAAAATTAACCGTTTGTTTTTTTAAATATTGTTTTCAAACTTTATCCATACACACATTCATAGCAATGTAAAAAAAATAAAAAACTAAAATTTATTGTATTATTTTACATATATTTTTCTGTACTTCAACAACATTGTAAAAAAAATGCAGAATATATTTAAATAGATTTTAATGAAATCATTTTTTTATAGAATAGAACATAAATTGTATTGCATCATTAAAATCGATCATTACTAAATTATATAATAAGGCACTTTGAACGCAAATAGGGAAAAATGATCTTGTTTTGCGATATCCTTATCGCTCGTAATATATAAGTATAAAATCTCTAACCGCTTATTAATTCTATTATAATAATTAACGCAATTGATTCTAAACATACTAATATCGAGTCACGAATGAAATCATAAATTCAAAATTAATTGCTTCTTAACGTTCAAAGTGTTAAAATCTTTTTTACAATATGAATTTTCATGACCACGTTTTTGAGTTGATGTTTCCAAACGCAGCCTAGATCTAATCTTGATTATTTTACTTATTTCTAATGCAATCATATCCGTAAATTCGTTTAGACAATGTCCATATTTTATGTGATTGAAGTTTAGATTATAAATATAAATATTGGTATCCATATTTTATTTATTAATTTTATATAATTTCAAAGAACGAGATTTATATTATTCACAAACTAATCTTTATTAAAAATGTAAAATGTAAAATAATGTATTTAATGTTACAAGAAGTAAATAATTGAAAATTAACTGTGGAGATTTCAGAAGAATTTATAGAAATTATTTAAACATGCTATATCTTTTTTTTTACAGAAAAAACTCTTTCATAAAAAAAAGTATTATATAAAAATTCAATCAATTTTTTTAAAACTAATTTTGTATAAATGCAAAATATGCAAATATATTGTATTTTTCTGCTTGTTTGAGTCTATATAAATTGAAAATTATTAAAGTTCTTATAATTATTAAGATCCAGTAAATTTTTTGTACAAAAATTTCTTGGATAAATATTAAAAATAATTAAATATATTATAAAAATATTATAAAAATATTATAACAATAAAAACACTATGTTAACATCTTCAAAGATGATCTATTTTCTTATTTGTTTCAAAAAATATTTTTTCAAGATTGAATACTGTAACATTATTTAAAAATTACAGAGAAAACGTGTTAGTAAAATTGTTAGTAAAATATAGATGTTCTTATCTATTTAAATTATAGTACAGATTCTTAAGAAACGTCCTAAAAACGTTTTTACAATTTTCAGGATGTCTCTTGGAGTGTACTGCTCAGCGCGAAATAATTGATGTTGAATCAATACCGATGATTTGACGTCAATTAGACATCGATTCGACATCTAATTGACGGTCATTTCTCGCTGAATATGTGGAATAGGTATATTACTCGAATATAAATATTTTGATGTTAAAATCACAATAATTTGCATGATATTACTATAATTGTGCAATTTTTCCATAATTTCTGTTTATTAACGAGAAATACGAGAGTATTGGTTTTTTTTTTAGTAATAAATAAACTGTTATTAGGAAATATACGTATTGTTTAGCTGTGAGCTACGGGCTTATTAAGATTATAAGAAACACGAGGAGTATCGTTCCTTCTTATAACAGTACACTATTATTACGAAATATGCGCATTATTTATTTAGCTATGAGCTACGGAAAATCTGTTTAGCACGATTGACACGATTATAGTCCATTTGTCATTAATTTGTCAACAATGTCAATTAAAAGCTTTTTAATCAATGAATTTATGCGATGACAAAAACGATAATATTTATCATAATTAATGATATTAAAGGCTACAGAAATAAATTGTTTTATTATTTAATTGTTGTATCATTTGTTGAAATTAAAAAATTGCAGCTTAATATCAATAAAATTAGTCAAATAATTAATAAAGAAAGAAATAAAATTGATAAATATCTCTCATTACATATACGCGCAATCAATTAAACACATTGTAAAATATTTGATTGTTATGTATATATACGAGTATATTATATATACATATATATGTATATATATACAAAATGCATATAGAACTAATATATGATTTATAATAACGATGACTTCCTCATAAAATTATTTGAAAGTTATTTGAGTTATTTGAAAAATAAAAAAATATTAAATAATACATTTTTAAATCTCGTTTTAATGAGCATTACATTATTATATAAATTACGCTAATTTCAATTTTTTGAAGCTCTAAAAAAGATTCACTTATTGCATAACTAACTTGATAAAATCTGAATAATTTATAAGTTTGTATAATACGATAGATAATAACTGCTTCTGAAGATACGCAAATGATTAATTGAAAGAAATTTTGATGAAAATGTCCATACGTACGCTAAGAATCTGTTCGAATTTATTATATATGGTAAATTCGGATAGGTTTCCATGTACATATAGAAACATTTGCAGCAGGGAATATAAACAACCTTTAAAAAAGTTCTCACGATCTGTTTTATATCACAGATGATTTATCAGTTCGAAGCAAAAATAAGTAATGATAAATTTACATACCTAAATTCAAGCAAGTGCTCAATAATATTTTTTAATAAAATGTATACTTTATGACCACTGTCAGTAAATCAGAAGCAACGGTATATTATTAGTACTCTACGATGAAATTACATTTTATCGATGAGACTGATGGTGACGGATTCGTCTTGTCTGCCGTCGTGATCTTCTGTAATCCTTTTCTCACATACCAGATTTTTTCATGGCACCATTGTCTGACTACCTCTACAACGTTCCTCATCTCCATTGTGATTATATCTAAAAGACAAATTTACAAATTTCGAATTTATTACTGATATATTTTTATATTGATCCAAATAATGCAGAAGTAAACAAAATGTATAAAGATAATAAAAAGTTTTAATTTTTTATTTCATTCAGAGACAAACGTGTTCATACAGTTTGATTATATCTTATTAAATTTTTTAATAGTTGCTTAAATTTGAATATATCGTTTACAATTTAATAATAATAAAGTATTTTAACTTTCGTCAAGTTGCTGACAATTACCGTTATTCTCATATTTATGTCAAAATTGTCGTAAATAATTTCTTAAGATCCTAATATAGCTCTAAAATTTGCTTAACAATCACTAATATGACATTTTAAGACTGTACTTAGGATAGTTTTAAATATAAGAATCAACTAAATAAATATTTCATATAATGCGTTTATTGCATTTAGAGTACTGAATTCAATCTGTGCACTTTGTATGCTTTGGGCATAAATCCCGCTAAAAATGTTGTACATTCCAAACAAGTGAGATAATACAAAACAACAAACTAAACAAAAAATACGAAAACAAAGCACTTGTATTTTACTAAACAATATTTTTGTATACTATTCCTCTTTACACTTTATTCCTCTATACGTATGTATCACGAAATCACCACCAAGTCTTTTACACGGTCTACAGTAATCATTTTATGTAGATTATAATTTATGATGGCGCTACTTATTACAGTGACAAATTGATTCAATACAATAATTTCATTAATATTAACAGTAAAAAGCTGAAATCATAACACAATATTAATATAACATAAAAGCATGTAACAGAGTAGTTGCGGAAAAATTACCGCCACTCCGTCTATTTTTTCTGCTCTACAACGTAAATCCCAGCGACTATTTGCCGAAGTTATCCTATAGTTTGTTCAAAGTGTAAATATTAACATATTTGTAAAAATGACTCCAATACGTTCTCAAAACTACGGCGCCACAAAAAACATAAATAGTATAAGCTTTGATATTTTTATATACTATTGTTTACGTTATTTTAACAGTTTCTGTTGTAATTGGCTAATTTTCTGCTTATATAAATAAATTATATTCATTAAGTCAATTTTTTCAGATTCTGAGAATAATTCACTTATGCTATATAAATTAACTTCATAAAATCTGAACAATTTATAAAATTTTGAATTAAAAAGATAATGATTGCTTATGAAGATATGCATCTATTATAATTAAAAACAATACAAACAACTTTTGAGAGAAGTTCTCGATTTTATCCGTCTTATCATAGGCAATTTATTGGCTAAAGTAAATAATAACAAATTTACATACTAAATACGTCTTAAATACTATTTTACATTTTCTGTGTAATGGCTCTTACTATAAAGAAAAATAAAATTTGCTCTATTTCTTCCTTTTATGTTAGGCTTCTGGCCTGTGTTATATCTCTTTCATATGCTTGGTAGACGCACTGATTATTCAATTGCCGCAAGCATATGGGATCTACAATTTTAATTCCAAACCGGTTCCAAACGGTAAATTTTTCGAGAGATGTTTCTGTAGGCAAGGATACTCTCAGAATCTCGATGAAATTTGCTATAATAGTAGCATAATATTAGGTGTTGGAATTAATTCGTAGCGTTTTTAAATGAAAGAATGTTATTTATTTCACATGAGCATTAAAAAATACATTAATGAAAGTACTTCCCATCACTTGTAAAACGCTATGAATTAATTCCAACACCTAATACATTTCATAATACATTTTTAATAAATTAATGAAAAACTCTTTGATTGTAAAACTTAATCAAATTCTGAAAATTAAAGTCGAAATTGAATCATCAAATTTGCTGCGGCGCACGTTGCGTCGGTACTTTTCGACATAAAAGTGAGAAACGCAATCCTGCTGATTTTTTTGAATAAGAGAGAGAGAGACTTAAACAGTTAATATTTTGATTAATTATGCAGCAATTATATTTTTTATTTTTATTGTTTTGTAATTATTTGTTATTATTTGCAATTTATGAACTATGAAAATAATTTATTATTAAATTTGTCTAAAAAAATGTTTTATAACATGTCTTATTTTTATTTATTTAAGAGTTACCTCATTTATTTAAATTAAATATTATTATATATTAAATTGCTAAAAATTGTTCGCAGTAAGATTTATTTACAGACTTTAATATTCATAGAGGTGTGCAAGATTGAGTCGGAATGGAACTGTTTTTCGGGATGGGGACGGAATCTTGAAACTTTCGGGATTCCCGACAATGTTCGAGATTTCCGAGAGTGTTCGGGATTCCCGAGAATATTCGAATTTTTCGAGAATGTTCGGGTTTCCCGAGATTTCTGGAAACGTCGGGATTCGAAAATGTGTTTTGTGGAGGTTGAACATGGTTATAGTTTTAGATTTTTTATTTCTGTTGCTAAGTTTCACAAAATTTTCTGTTTTATTTAACTTATAAATTTATAATTTACAACATGAAATGTTACAAAGTTTATGAATAACTAGTAAAATTATAAAGATTCTAGAACACATCTAAGTCCCATAAACAGTACAAGGATACTACGTATGGAATGCTTTTCAAACAATGAACTGATTTATTTGTAACTAATGGAAGAACTACTCCGAATTCTAAGAATTCATACACAAAGAAATCTTCGTCTCATAGTTGAATATGAAAACAGAGAAAGCTATTTTTATTGTTTTTACGATGGCAACTGTACGCGTAACTTCTTCGAGTCTTTACGATATTGCAAACAATAAAAATTATACAGCAAGCTCTTTTATCATAAATAAAGACAGAAAAGTAAAAATATACCATATTTCGGAAAAAATTCAGTGCTAGAAATACTAATATTATATCAAATTTAATAATTAAAAAAATATTAATATAATTAATAAATTGGAAAAGCGATATGCGAGCACACAAACAGGACCTTTTAATGTTCAAATTAACAATAATAAATAAAACAATTTACAAACGTTTCGACACCGATCGGATCATTTTTAATGTAAGTTGCAGATTTTTAATTATGAAAGCATTATGTTAACGAACTAAATTAATCACTTTTTAGGAAATATGGTGATATTTTTTGTGTAATGTGAAATTGACATCTCAGTTAATGTAGAGGTTGATAGAAGAATAGTAGAATCTTTGTAAAAAAACTACCTCTTATTGTTAATCTTGATAAAACGATATTTTTATAGACGAATCTGTTAGTAGAATATTGCTTAAAATGATTAGAAGTTAATTAAATACAATTATATATGGCAAAACCGATAAAACAGTAAAATACAATAAAGGTATACCTTAGTAAAAATTAGTCCAATGGATAAAATTAGAGTTGCAAAAAAATTAATAAAGCATTGTTACGATCAGGAGTCAATTATCAGGAGACATTATAAATAAAATTTGATGCAAAGCAATTGGAAAGCAAAGAAATAAATGGGTATGTAGAGAAAGAGGATTAAAAATAGGAAAGAAGGAGAAAAAAGAGAGGACTAAGAAGGGGAAAAAGATTGTATAATAGAGACTGTAAAGATATGATTCTAACAATGATTCCGTTTTATTTTGTTTATTCAAACCTTGTCTGTCTTTTTATGCATGTGAACCATCTCCAATATTAATCTCTTATTGTAAGAGGGTTTATTGTCCAAAATTCTAACGTCACTTCATTTAAAATTATGGTTAAAATTAATACAGTGGTCTGTAATTACAGAGGCAGAACCTGTTTTTTTATTAATATCGGAATTATGCTTGTGTAGAGTCTGGTAGTCTTTTTGACTTCGTTTCGTTTATACTAGTATAGCTAGCATCACAATTTTCGCAGGAGATTATATAAAAAACTACATCATGATGCGATAACAAATCTAGTTGATCTTTTTCTCTTATATATAATATAATTTTTTAATATATTTTTATATATTATATTTGGGATGGAAGAGCTATTTTATTATTAAATTTGAAAACTATAAGTAAAAAACTTTCGGATATAGACTTGACGTACGGTATTGTGAAAAATTTTTCTTTTACATAGGCATATTATATATATTTTATTGCAATTATGATTATGATTTTAGTCTTTCTTGTATTACAAAGAAAATTAAAGAAAGTGGATAGCCGTTATTTAAAAACATGTGGATAGCATTGATCAAATTTTTTTGATAAAACGTAATTTGTAATCTTGCATGTAAAAAATTGTAAATGTAAAAGTTTTTTGCATGTCATTCAGATATTCAGTTAATACAACTAAATTAATATCAAAGTAGCTTTTTAAGAAATACGATAATATTTTTTGTGTAATATGAAATTGGCATCTCGTTATGTGGAGGTGTATTAAAGAGTCTTTGTAATAAATCATGTCCTAATGATTATTGTTAATTTTGATAAAACGATATTTTTATAAACGAGTCTGTTAGTATACAATGTTGTTTAAAATGATTAGAAATCAATGAAACACAATAAATTATATATGACAGAAGCGATGAAACAGTAAAATCCAATAAAGGTGTATCTTAGTAAAAATAAGACCAATGAGAATAAAATTTTTTGCAAATAAATTAATGAAGCACTGTTACGATCAGAAATTGTTATAATCATCAGAAGACGTTGTAAATAAAATGGGATTAAAAAGTAAAAAAATAAGAGCAAATTTTTTTTTAAAATTATAAATAAATAACAAGTTATTTTTTCTTTATCGCTCATTAGAGCATAAAATCAGGATGACGCAATGACAACTGATAGCTTTCTCTAAATATAGATCCAATCTATCATCTTTAAGCACTATGAATATTGCGCTCATCGCATAATCATTGAACTTTTTCTAAACTAATTTTTTAATATTTAAAATATTTTATAGAAAATTAACATTTAGAAAGATAAAAAACCTTAACTTAAAAAAGGAAACGTTAACAAAATTATTATATAATAATAAAAAGTAATAATAAAATCTGAAATCAAAGTTATTGAATTATACTATATAATGTTCTAATAAGTATGACTTTATTGTTTTTCATATTTAAATCAATCTGCTTTTTAGCAACAGATATTCAGAAATTTTATAAGAAAATTGTTACTTGATCATCATCGCATAGTTATAAACGTTTTATTTGAGTACATCAAGTGAATTATTATACATATACAAAAATAATTATAAGGAAACAATAATTTAGAATAAATAAAATCAAAATCATAATTTGGTTTCAGTTTATTATGATTTAATTTTAACCGAAAAGTTGACCTATTTATCTAAAATATACCCACACAAAAAAATGTTAGTCATATCACAATTGTACTGTAATTCTTATAATCAAAATGTATGTGTACTAATGGGACTTTTGGTCATCATGGCAACTATCGGTTGCCTAACTCGGTTTTTTCGCGCATGTATATTTTAAACAAATAGATTAAGATAGCTGTTAAAGTATCTTATGATTTATTAGGTGTTGGAATTAATTCGTAGCGTTTTACAAGTGATGGGAAGTACTTTCATTAATGTATTTTTTAATGCTCATGTGAAATAAATAACATTCTTTCATTAAAAAACGCTACGAATTAATTCCAACACCTAATATATATAAATCATATATCACATAAATCGTATAATAAAATATATTAACGTAAATCGTTTTATTGTTCTGTTGTTTAATTTAAGTACTTAACAGTCTATTTGCATTTAATAAATTGATATTCATTAATCTTTATTTGTTAAATTAATTTTACATTCTTGAATTCTATAAAGTTCTTTTACGCACAAATTTTTTTAAACAGGACTTATTACAGAATAGAATTTTTAGAATACTATAGTGTTTTTATTTTTTTTCTTATTTAACAAAAAATGAAAAATTAGACATTTAATAATAATAATAATAATAATAATAATAATAATAATAATAATAATAATAATAATAATAATAATAATAATAATAATAATAATAATAATAATAATAATAATAATAATAATAATAATAATAATAATAATAATAATAATAATAATAATAATAATAATAATAATAATAATAATAATAATAATAACTTTATTGAAATAAAACTTAAACATAAAATAATATAAATACATAAAAGATGTAGAGAAAATCTTATTTTCTACAACAGGCGAAGCAATAAATGCTGTATTTTAAAGCATAAATCTAAATTACATAAAAAAATAATAGCATATCAAGAAAAGATCTGTATGTAGATATTAATTATCGAATTAAAGAAGATATTACTTGTAAGTATGAAGAGAGAGAAAAGAGAGAGAAAAGAGAGAGAAACGATGATTTTATTCAATTTCATTAAATCTTATTACTTACGGATCGCTATCCTAATGTAAGTTAGCATTCTAACAGTTCGTAGATATACACCACACACAATTGAATTACAGAATATTTTGCTACAAATGAACGAAAAATGTAATTCTCTATAGCAACGTTCCCATCGACGTTTGACCGTTCACTGAGAGCAGCCGCAGCTTTCGATTCTTGTTCTTACAGTCGTTATAAAATCTTCGGGTGATAACACCACTCAGGCTGCTAGATAAAGACTAAGATCGACTCGAGTGACCTATTATTTATCATGGATCTGTGAGAGGAATTGCTATCCTGATTGCTCGTACCGGAATGAAGATCGTACCGGATGAGATACGATTAAAAATGTGTAACGGAAAAGTTCCGCTACATTACTTCCACATCCTTTGCATAGTCTTTTTCAGTGCAAACTGGTCTACAATTTTCCAATGTATTCGTAGAAATTATTTATTTTATTTTGATAACATTAGTCACTATCTCTAAACTTTTTGTACATCAAATGTGAAAAGTAGATGTTTGTGATCAGTAGATAACAAAAAATTTTGCATATATTTTGCTATTTTATTTGTTTGTATTGGAAAAATCTGAAAATATATTTAAATTTAAGGTATAATATTTTTTATAGATAAATTTAGAAATTACTTGTTTTTAGACATTAATATTTTATAATTGATGTTATTCATTGATAAACAAATTTAATATAAATTAATAATCTATAATATAATATCCATACTAATTATTTTTTATAAATGAAGTTATTGATGGTAAGACGGGGGAACTTTATATCAAATTACATCTAGAGAATGGAAGTAAGTTGTTACTTGTAACGAAGTTACAAGGATTGAAATGAATTGAAATGGGTTCAGATTTTCAGAAATATTGATTCACAAATGTTAAAATGAATGCTTTTCAATCCTGAATGCATTTTTATTCATTTATAGGAATTGCATGGGGCATATCTCTATGCCTTTGAATCTAAAAATAATATTAGCTTTTTCTATGCAAAACACACATTGTGAATACTGTTCAATTCAAAATTTTGAATAGGAAATGTAGTTTTTCAATCCAATTGCATCCATTTGAATCTAACTGAATCCAATTGAATCTAATTAAATCCAAAAAAAGTATTTGCTATATTTTTTTTTTAAATATGCATTCGGATAGAAAAAAATTTTAATCTTTTTTTAATCCATTCTCGTTTGCTTATGCAGTTACAACTTTCTGATAACTGTACTGATAACTGTATTGATAACTGTACTGATAATTCTTTTTTTTTGATAACTGTAACGATAACGAAATTACATTTTTTTGGTAACGAATTTTACAGTTACTTTTATTGTTACTATGTACGATAAAAAGCGTTATGATTGGACATGATATGATTAGACATAAGCCACTCATAACGCTTAAGATTGAAAAGCCCGTCCGCTGTGATTGGTGATCATCGATTTTAAAAAAGTAACAAAAAGTTATTTTCTCAAGTAATGTTAACGAGTTACTTTTAAAAAGATAACTAGTAACGATAATTTGTTACTTTTTCTATACGGTAAGGAGTTGTTTAAAGCAACTGTTACTTTTAAAAAGCAACTTCCCATTTCCTGGTTACATCATGAAAAATATGCTTAAAATTCTTTAACAAATAATGCAAATTAATTAATTGGCGTTGATGTAATTGATGACTATAAGTACTATCGTGACGTTTGAAATTTATGAGAATATTCTGCAATTCTTCCTAATGTTATGTTTAACCTTTCTATCAGATGAGAACATAGGTCATGCATCTGATTATCGCGTGCACATTTTTATCAAGTTTGAATATCTCTTTCTTAATAAGTTTGTAAGCAATATATTAGGTCATTTAAAAAGTATCCGCGGTTTTTTCATTCAAAAATTGAACAAAAAACCGCGGATACTTTTTAAATGACCTAATATATATACAACGTATTAAACTGGCAGATTTGATTAGTTTTGATGTCTTGGTCATTTTGATAAAAAATTTTTTTTTGTACATTTATATACCGTAATTGATTGAAAATTAACAAAGATATTTTAATAAAACTAGCCTATGAGTTTGCACTTTAAGCTTGAACAAATGTTTTCTGCAATTTTTTAAATGCTGAATATAATGTTGAGAATGATTACCTTGACTATATTATAATATAGACTATAATATAATACACTTAAGAAAATTCTGATTTGTTTTTTAACCAGATTATCAATAAGAGTAACCAGAATTTTTTTTCTATTGTTTCATCAGTTATATTAAAACAAAAATGACGAGAGACTAAAAATGATGATTTTGAAGATTTTCATGATGTTGCAACACTAGCAGCAAATTTTTTTCTAAATTTCGTTAATGCCTTGTATGTATAAATGTATTACTTTTTAGTTTTCAAAGGTATTTTGTTTTATTTTGATATAATTTTTTGTTTTTTTAGATATAGTAATTTGAAAATGGCTATATTGTATTTTATCAATTTCATATCGCTCAAAAACACTTATTTTCCACATAATGTAATGTTAAGATTGAATAATATGCATTTTGCATATATTATATGAAAAAAGAATTATTTTTAAATTGCTATATGAAAAATAGAACATCATATTAAAATGAAAAATGCAGTTTAAAGCTAAAAGTTAATACTTCTGTATGTCATTAACAAAATTTAGAGGAAAAATTGTCACTGCAGACAAAGTCCTGAAAACATTCAAAATTATTATTTATGTTTCTTTAAGGTAATTTTTTTACTATAAAACTATAAAACTATAATAATTAATTAATTTGCATATTATTTGTTGAAAAATTTTACATAATGTAAAAATTTAAAAAACGGATTCGTTTATCCGACAAAAATACATTAAAAAGTGTGAAAAACAATTTCATTATAGACTAGTGTAATTGAAAATATAATAATTAACGAATGTTTCTATTATATTTTTTCTTCTATTCTTTTCTCTTTCTCTTTTTTTTTTATATTTGTTATTTTTGTTACATAAATTTATGTAAAAAATAAGTTACTAAAATATTAATATTTTTTAATTTTATGTTTATTTATTAAATTTATTAATAAAAATTTTATATTCTTAAATTTATGTGACAAATAGAATTAAAGATGCATAATTCTATAAACTTTATTTTGTTGAAATAATTAATTTGGTTCTCATTATGGTTTAAAATTTTGAAGAAACGTTTTGTTGCATTTAATTATAGCCATTCATTATATTTGTTATATTTTGTAAGTATTTTTTAATTAAAGCCACATTTATAATTCTTTATGAAAAAAATGCAAATTTAATGCTTAATACTGTAAATTTATTCTGTAGATTTATTTATATAATTAAGAATAATCTGATCAGTTCGTATATTCTAAATTTAATTTTAAAATTAGAAATAAATATAAAAATATGTGCAAAAAACAGCATAAAAAGATCGTAATTAAAGTGTTGTGTAATTGTCATATAAAATCAGTCGATAAATTTGTCGGCAAAGATATTACTCAATTATAATGACTTTACAATGTGGCAATTTCGTCATACATATATGAAATATCAAACACAGGATATAGTCTCGCAATCAACGTGTTCATCCTGTGTTCACGAGAAATGTGAAAGATTCTTGTAATCAAGTTTAACAATGAAGAATGTATTTCATAAAAATACTTATACTCTGATTTCATAATAAATATTTTGTCACATCTTTGTGTGATAAATTCATTCATACCCAATACATTTCTCTAGAACTGACGCTAATTAAATAAGATTTAAAAAATATATTGGGTCATCTAAAAAGTATCCGCAGTTTTTTGTCACTAGATGGTGTTGACCATCAATATAATCCAATATAATCCAATATAACCCAATATAATCAAGAAACAAGTGAGTTTTATTTTTAATTATAAGAATATGTGACACAATAAATAAAATAAATAATAATTTCATTTCTAGAATTAAAATAATTAAGAAATTTTATAAATATCTTAAGATATTTGAAAAAAATATTTTATTCAGTAAACATTTTATAATTTGAAGTATTAAAATAGTATTAAAAAGTATTTGAAGTATTAAAAAGTATTATATGTATTAAACGTTTATAACTCACAAATTGTTCTATTTTCTTCAGTTTTTAATGCAATAAAAATATTCATTTTATTTTACATAGTAGACGTTTTTTATTTATAGATTTGCTATTTATGGTTGACATTTTTATAACTATTAGGTGTTGGAATTAATTCGTAGCGTTTTACAAGAGATGGCACAAGCAGTACACTATTTCGTTGTTACCTATAGTTCTGTATACATTGTAAACATCTATCATAGGACGTCATTTGCCGTACATAACCTTTCTTGAAATCATAAATAACAATACTGTATAATTCATTGAATATGTCAAAATTTGTGCCAGATAAAGTGTTTTTGCGGGGAGTTTTGCTTCATTACTTTAATATGAACAAAAGTGCAGCTGAAGCTCATCGTATTTTAGTGGATGTGTATAGTGAACATGCTCTGGCTGAGCAAACGTGTAGGAAGTGGTTTGCACGTTTTAAAGCTGGTGATTTCGACTTGGATGACAAGGAGCGACCTGGTCAGCCGAAAAAATTTGAAGATAACGATTTGCAGGCACTGCTCAATGAAAACTCATGTCAAACACTTAAAGAATTATCTACGTCATTGGAAGTTGACTTCTCAACAATAGGAAAACGTCTTAAAAGTTTGGGCATGATCCAGAAGGAAGGACATTGGGTCCCATATGAATTGAAACCAAGGGATTATTATAAGGGAGAGACGTTTTCTCACGTGCGAACTGCTGCTTCAACGGCAGAAAAGAAAAGGTTTTTTGCATCGGATTGTTACCGGTGACGAAAAGTGGATCCATTATGACAATCCAAAGCGCAGAAAGTCATGGGTTAAGCCCGGCGAACCATCAACATCAGTGGCAAAGCCCAATATCCATGGCTCAAAGCTCCTGCTCTGTATTTGGTGGGATCAGAAGGGTGTCATATACTACGAACTGCTAAAACCGCATGAAACCGTTACTGGAGATCTCTACCGACGGCAACTGATGCGCTTGAGCCGTGCATTGAAGCAAAAACGGTCGGAATACTTCGAAAGACACGATAAAGTCATCTTGCTGCACGACAATGCTCGCCCACACGTTGCAAAACCGGTAAAAACATACCTGGAAACACTTAAATGGGAAGTGCTACCGCACCCGCCGTATTCTCCTGATATTGCACCTAGCGACTACCACTTGTTTCGATCATTAGCTCATAGCTTGTGCGAGCAGAAGTTCACATCTTACGAAGATTGTACAAAATGGTTCGATTCCTGGATTTCATCTAAAGATGAACAGTTCTTCCGACGCGGTATTCATTCACTGCCCGAAAGATGGTCAAAAGTAGTAGAAAGTGATGGGAAGTACTTTCATTAATGTATTTTTTAATGCTCATGTGAAATAAATAACATTCTTTCATTAAAAAAACGCTACGAATTAATTCCAACACCTAATATATTTTTAATTCGCGACATTATCTTAATATTCACGAATATAAATTATCGTTTATGCATACGATTGCATTTTAATTATCATTAGTGTCTTTTTTTTTAAGAAGGAACATTTTTTTTAAAAACTACATATATTTCATGAAATGAACAATATTTTACATAATATTTATGTAAATATTGTTCATTTTAAAACATTCAGATTAAAACATTTTTTTATCGATAATATTCTGTATTAAAAATTTTATTGTAATTTTCAATTAAAATAATCAAAAAGAAAGGAAATAATTTGAGAAATTTTAAATAATATATATGATATACATATATAAATTAAATATTTAATTTCGATATATAATATGTATAATATACTTATGTATAATATACTATAGTATATATGTATAATATATTTAATATATATATAATATACTTATATACTAATATCGATGTATAATATTTAAATAAATATATATAATATACTTAAGTAAAGTTTCATCATAATTAAAGCTTTGTTGAACCTTCGACAACTCATCTTTCTTATGAATTTTATTGCATTTAGCATTAATATAATCAATTATTACACACTCTATTATTGTATTATTTTAATGTGATTTGTTAAAATTTCAGACATTTTTATGCTTCTGTAATTTTCTAAGACTTTTAGAATGAATCTCACTCTAAAGATTAAAATCTCACTTTTAAAGATTTAAACAAGTCTTTCTTAATTGGTTCAATTTTCATTCTTTAGGGTGATTCTAATCCAAAGAATTTAGCCTGATGCTTTAAATTATCTGAGTACGTACACAAATAATTGATCGTACACGTACTAAATATTAAATATTACAAAAATAATAATATATTTATATAACATTCAAAGTACAGCTTTATTCATTCATTCATTTATAAAGCCTGTTTTTTTAGTTGAATTTTTGTATTAATTCATCTTTTTTCTTTTTTTTCAAAAGGAAAGAAGAAAGATGAACTGATGCAAAAGTTCAACCAAAAAGGACAGACCTATAATCATAATCATAGTGGAATGATTCCACCATGATCGTAATAGTCATTTTTCTCGATCGAATTATTCTGTTGATAATTTCATTTGACTTAATCCAACTTGAAATTAATTAACTTAAAATTTAAATTTAATCGTGTTTATCTAGTCCATTTTTCAACAAATAATTTCAACAATAATTAATTAATCTCAATATTTTAGAAATTTATATACCTACTGGATATCAGAAAATGTAAACATTATAAGCTATTGATTAAATACAGTCTCATATATTGCTTATGTCGCTTATTAATTCAGGTTAGCTCTCTTTTTTTGATTAATTAAGGTTTTAAAAGTAGGTAGAGAGTTATATAACTGTACGTTTAATTAATTATATTTTCTGAAAATTTAGTAAGAATTATATAAAACAAAAATATGGAACTTAAGAAAGAAGCAGCACTCGATATAAATAAAGAGAAAGCAAAATTATTCAAGACAAAAATAAAGCAGCTTGCTGAATATAATGAGATAGTTTCGGCCGAGACTATCAATGCAATCGGAGATATTACGAAAGATATTACGAAAGATATGATCAAGGATGATGCACCAAGCAGCGACGAGTTCGATGAGGATCTACAAGAAGAATATCGAAATTTAAATAACATGCTCGATTTACCGAACGATACTTACTCTCTTACTAAAATTACAGCGGAATTACCATTGTGCGTCAAGTATGGTGTTCGTTCTGGTCTCATTCACTCAAACATGCCATATTTCTCACCACTATCTAGAGGTTATCAGGTAATCACAATCGCGATTAATTGATAATGCAAACTTTATTTTAGGAATGTTTCTTAACGTTTTTTTCATAGGAGAATTGTTTGCTTTCATCCATTTTTCAAGGAATTAGCGAATTGTTTATGTTGCATTCTATACATTTCTTTTTGATGTAATTAATTTGATAATTAAAAAAATTCCAATATTAAAATAATTATTTTTTAAATATAAATATTATTAAACATTGCCTTGCAGTTTCTCATTTCGCAGCTCTAATAATAGGGTGGCGCCATAGCGATTGCAGCTTTTGCCACGACCGGAATTCACAAATCTCGCCGTTGGAACGAAGCGATAATCGATCAAATCGTCGAGGATGGCGACACTTTTTATTGCGAGTCCTACAAAGACGTGAACACGGACGATCGCCGGACAATGACCATCCTCGACTTAAAAAGAACTCTTCTTCTTCAGAAAAAATTTAATGTGGAAGTTAAGATTGAGGATCCGGCATACGCTGGAAAGTTTCGTTCGCGCAATCCAATAGAGCTTCATCTGGCAAAAGCATTAGAATTATTTTTTGAGCGACACAATGCCGGAATCCTGACATCACCGGTGCTCAATATAGCGATCTGGAAGAATTCGAAGTATTACTATATATTTGATGGTCAGGCGCGACGAGAAAACGGCGATCCAGCAGCCGATAGAATCAGTGGATCAGCCAAACTGTTTCTAGTGAAAGACTTGATAGGATTACTGTTTATCATTCTTGAGAAGAGTAACGTGCAAAACGAGCCCTTCGTAATTTATCCTATATTCATCAGCAATGTCGAAATGATTTTACCAGAAGATGTCGAGGAGGCCGCGAAGATACTTGAGAAGCCACGAAGAAGACCGAGCGGTTATAAAATTTGTGAAAAATATAGAGCTATCGTACAAGGATCTTATCATCTAACGCATCCCGCCATCCCGGAAGCTCTGCGAGGTAAAGGACATCTGATTATAGCTATGGCAGCCTTGATATATTCTCGACTGATCAATGCCAATAAGTGGACGACCGCTTTAATCAATCTGATTTTTAATCAGGCCAATATTTATCTAATCGATCTGATCAGAGTTCTGGAGAAGAAACTCGACAACGAATTCGAGCTTCGCTTGGATGATTTAATGAGCGATATTATCCTCGGAGTATATTCCGCCAAAGTAAAGGTAAATGAGAATGTAATATCGAGTCAAACGCAGAAGAGTTCTATTGAAATTGGTATAAAAGAGTTCTTTGAGACGCAAGAACTCGGAATACTCGAAATCAAGAAAATCTTTTACGCGATCTGGAAGGATGGTGACTCGTATTACTTCTTCAATCCATTTGCTTGTGACGATGAGGGTTTCAGGATAGTTTATAGTGATAGAGAACGCACAATACATGATACTATGAAAGATGTTGCTTGCGTTACCATGAATAGCACCGTAAATGACGTGGTGGAGATAGTGCTGGAGAATATTGGCAATGAGGAAAGCGATCCTTTCCTAATACACGGAGTCAAGGTGCTTTATATCAAGACTGGAGTGACGCCAAGTGAGTCATTCGAAAGAGTGATTTATCGAGAGAGCGGTATAAACCGTAGGCCGCCCCCGGTACCAATGGATACGATAAAAGTTGATTTGATTGATGCGACACCACGTTTACGACCAGAGTCACAGAAATTTGATGTGTCTATTCAATATCCAGAGCTTATGCAGGATATAGATCAATACATGATGAGGGCTGATGAACCAAAAACTGTTATAATTCCTCAAGAAGTTAAAAAAATTAAGGAAATAGAAGAAGAAGAAGAAGAAGAAGAAGAGGAAAAAGAGGAAGAAGTAAAAGAAGAAGAAGTAAAAGAAGAAGAAGTAAAAGAAAAAGAAGAAGTAGAAGAAGAAGAAGTAAAAGAAGAAGAAGAAGAAGAAGAAGAAGAAGAAGAAGAGGAAGAGGAAAAAAAAGAAGTGATAGTTAGAGGATATAATCTAATGAACGATCACTGTCTTATTGTTCACGGTACCCAGTCATGTATGGGCTACCAGTATAATTGGCTATCACAAGGTAGACAAGGATTACTAATCGCTTTAACTGTGTTGGCATATAGAAAGTTAAAGGATCCGACGCGCTGGCGATCTATAGACGTAAATTATATTCTTAACGTAGGCAATAAGGCTTACGAACAAGTTATAACATGGATTCAACAAGGTCGACCGGAAATAAAAGAAATGAAAGAAAAAAAATTGAAAGAAGAAGAGGAAGAGGAAGAGGAAGAAGAGGAAGAAGAAGAGGCCGAAGAAGAAGAAGAAGAAGAAGAGGAGGAAGAAGAGGAAGAAGAAGAAGAAGAAGAAGCTGTTGTTCGAAAAGTAGCACGTATTCCGAGACATTTGGATATCTCTCTCTTACCTCCTACATTGAAACTAGCTGAGAATAACGTTTTTTTTAAAACAAGGATGAACGTCATTAATGGCGATGCGAATCCTTTGGCTAATCTCGCGGAGGCTCTCGAGCGTTACTTTGAACGATATTCCGAAATGATATTGGAAAACAATAGATTGATGTATGCCATTTGGAAGGAGGATGGAAAATTCTTCCTCTTTAATCCTTATGGTAGTGATCAAGAGGGATGGCGTGCTTGGCCATATGTAGCTAGCTTCAGTGTAACAGATCGTTTCAATGAGTTGATCAAACTGCTTTATGGCATCTTAGAATACAACAATCCGCGTTTCTCACTTCATTTCGTAGCTCTGGACGCTATAGAACCAGGAAAGTACAAGTCGCCTGTGGAAATCGTAATACCGGATGAGAAAACAGAAAAATTCCAAACAAAGTTTCTTCCAATTACTGATGACGATTTGTTAGAACTTGAAGAAAAGAAATTGGATGTTGAAGTGATAAAGGAACTTGTTGATAAAAAGGATGTAGTAGAGGAGGAAGAAGAAGAGGAAGAGGAAGAAGAAGAAGAGGAAGAGGAGGAGGAAGAGGAGGAGGAGGAAGAGGAAGAAGAAGAAGAGGAAGAAGAGGAAGAGGAAGAGGAAGAGGACAAAGAAAAAATGGAAGAAAAAGAATTAGATGAATTTCTCTTAGATGATCCTACATTATTCATCAAGGAATCCGTGCAGCCTGATGCACCTTATCGCCTAAACTTGGCTCTCTTGACTTCTACAGTGAAGATCCAAGATCCGACTGAAGAAGAGTTAAAAAGCTTACCCGAAGAGGTAATAATGGAAAAGATGAAGTATGATCATCCACCGCCATACGTGATGCCACCAAGGGGAACGCTTCGCATTTTGCTGAAAGCAAAATTAGCCAACAAGTCGATCCCATCTCTCGTATCGAGATTCTCGATCGATTCGAGATTGGAAATCAAGAAGGGTGATGTGGATCCTATGGACTCTACATTAGCCACGATCGTGCCGTTGCTTCGGGACACGAAACCTTCAAAGATGATTAAACTATCCCTTAGGAAGTATTTGTACTCGAGATTGCCGCCTATCCGCATGGTGCCTTTAAGAGCTATCGACGAGAGTTACATTCAGGACAAAGAAATTGATAAAGCAATTGACGAGAAATATCTTGAGCGAGAAAAGCTGAAGAAAAGGGAAAAAGATAAGACGCTAGAGAAATTACCGAGAGTGTCTTATATGAGACCAGAACTGATACCACGTGGACCGATAATTAAGACTCCCGTTTTAGTGATAAAGCATCTAACATATCCTGATGAGCGAAAGAGAGTGTTGAAAACTGAGGAAATAGCACCTACTGTCGAAAAGACCGATGTGGAAAAACTTCTATTCAAGTTAAAATTTCTGAAATTTCAACTTGATTTGTCTCTGCAGGTTAATTCATTTTTTAATAATTATAAAAATATAATAGAAGAATATATAATATTGAATATACATATATTTAATAAAAAAAAATAATAATATATATATTATTATTAATAAAAAGTGCAAAACGTGCCAAAACAAAACGTCGTAAATTTTTTTAATTTTTCAGGAGAAATAAAAACTTATTTTCTTAAAAATTATCACTTCAAAAATTCTAGAAAGAAATTGTTATATTAAAGAGCAATTAGTTTCTGCAAAAAAATTTTAATTAGATCTAATTAAAAAAAAATCATATTAAAGGTATTAAAATTTCAAAACATTGTAAGTCTAAATAAAAATTAATAATTAATCAAAATCTAACTAAATCTAGTCAAAATATTTAAATCCAAGTAAAGATACAAATTGTATAATGGACATACAATGTTTTAATTTAGTCGTTTTTCTCTGCTCTGCAGTAGCATTCTTCATAAAAAATATTAATATAAGATAGAACATATCAGTTATAACTTATTTATACAGTAAAATACAGTAATTTTATAATTTTGATACAATGTTTATCATGGCAAACTTATATATTATTACATAAGTGTAAGAGACAAAAAAGATTGCAAAATTATATCACGTTCTTTTTTATTCTTTCTTTTTTATCATAGTAGATATTATTACTATTTGATTTTTACTTTTATGAAAATTTTCTTTAATCTAAACTTTCTTTCTATTTAGCCATTAGACAAGAATGATGTTAAAACAAAAAAGACGAAGAAGACGATAATTAATGCGAAATACTTCGATAAGAAAGTAGGTCTTTCGTGTTATCAGAAGTTATTGGTTTCAAAATATAATTTAAAAATTAGATAGTATTAGATATTTTAGAATTGATGCGTTACTAATAATGTGCAAAATATATCGCTTACTTGTTATTCTTATTCTTTTAGTCGCTTGTAAAAACACATAGGAACATATAAAGAAAAAAAGTATACCTGAAAAGCATATTTAGATAAAAATGGTTCCAAAATTATTATGTTTTTTTTTTTCATTTATATACATTGATAAAAAAGCTATTGATTAAAAATAATATTAATTAATTTGATTAAACGCAGCGGTCGTAGGCTGTTAAGCAAATATTTGTTAATTTAAACAAATAACATGTTTTAAATTACAAGATTTTATTGACACACTCACGTATATTTAATCTAAATATACAAATACTTGAACTAAATAATCATTACGAACTAAATGCAGTCAAGTTAACTTTTTCTTACTGTAGACATTATTACTATTTGTTTTACTTTTATAGAAATTTTTTTGATATAAATTTCTTTTTCATTCAGCCATTGGTAAAAAAAAATGATGATAAAATAAAAGAGAAAAAGAAAATGATGATTAAAGAGAAATACATTAATAAAAAAATAAATCTTTCATCATTAGAAATTATTGGTCTTAAAGTATAATTTCATATTAGATATTTTAGAATTGCTGCGTTACAAAATAGATATATCGCTTACTAATTACAATACTTAACTAAAAAATTATCACTTTTTAGTTGTTTGTAAAAAAAGAATAGGAACATTAAGAAAGGAAAAACATATATACATACTAATACGTAAAAATACGTAGACATAAAAATTATCCGTTCTTCTTCATTTGGATAGATAACTATCACTACTTACTTTTTTTTATTTTTACGGAAGCTTTTTTTAATTTAAATTTCTTTTCAGCCATTAAACAAGATAAATGGTAATAAGGCGAAAAAGAGGAAGAAAATGATAATTAAAGCAGAATGCTTCGATAAGAAAATAGACCTTCCGTCATCGAAAATTATTAGTTTCAAAGTAATTTTGTAATATAGATTTAGATATTTTAGAATTGTTGCATACTAATAATATACAAACTATATGACACATTACAATAATAACATAACTAAAAAATTGTCATTTTTTTAAATTTCTTATAAAAAGAGAATAAAAAGAGAAAAAAGCATACTTTGAAAAAACACTTTTATTCTCTTATAATCAATTGTTTATGAAAATTGTATTTCAAAATTAATATTACAAAGTTTTAATAATTTAAAATATTTAAAAATTATTTTTTCAAAATCTTTATTTTTGAGTTATATTGTTGAAACAATGCAATATTATTTAATGTTATATGTACATCATATAGTTCAGAGTTTTATAAACTAATTTATATCTGTCATCATTTTCCTCAATTTTTATATAATTTATTTGATAAGATTATTTAGCATGCAATTAATCTGCATATTATTTAAAGGTCGTGGATGAAGATACAGAGATAATACAAGGCAACCAGAGTTTATTGAATCGTACAAAAATAGAATCTTCTCACTTCAAACCTTGCTTTATTTCGGCTATATTATGCATTTTGGCTAAAGACATGCTAAATGCAGATCGCTTTTGCGACAATATTCTAGATTATTTGATCTTTTCCACCAATAACATCAATCAACAAATCGGCAAACTGCGATACAATGGATATAGAACATTTGATAAAATAATCCTTCAGGATACAAGTTTCAACATTATTCTGAAAGAAATCATTTATGCTAATTCTCCGCCCGACGAGCTTGACGCGGTAATCAGTAAATTTTTAGGAAACAATCAAACTGGTATATTGGTGTTAGCAAATTGCGCCTATGCATTTTGGATAACGGACGATAAATACTATCTCTTTGATCCTTATCCTTGCGACGAGAAAGGAAAGGCCAATGAGAAAGGCTATTGCTGTCTCATGAGATTTCGTAATCTAAAGTCCATGCTCGACAGAATTAAAGAAAATGCTGGTGAAACTGCAAGAAAACCTTTTCGTATCTATAGCATATCAATCACTTACGCAGAAATGAAAAAACGGAAACGAAGAAAAGATATCAAGCGTCGCTCAAAATTAGAAGAGGTGACGAAAGAGTTGATTTCTAGCGAAGAAAAACAGGATGTCAAGTTGGAAGTGTCTCTGATCGAGTTAGCCGAGTGGGTTACTGCGGGTCCAGAACTGGATCCGCATTGTGACGTCGCGATAGGCGGTTTTACACCGATGCGGCATTACGAGGCCTCGATGCTCGAGGAAGTTGTTTTGGAGAATGACATTACGACGCCTATATTAGCACCGTTCGAGCTATTTCTAGATGATAAGAAAATGGCAAAGGTGAGAACGATACCATCCGAGAGAATATTTCATAACGACTCGTCCATCCAGATCCCAATCGATCTTTGTATCATGGCGTGGTCGTTGATTCACGATCCAACCTCTTGGTCGGAACGCACTATTGATGGTTTAATCGAGGCTGCCATCGATTACGCCTACGACAGCGTGTTGGCTAATGAGGACACTTCCGTGAGTGATATGACCGACGCAGTATTACCAGAATTCGAAATAGCAAATTACATGTTTCGGGCAGTATTTACGCCGCTACACTATGGGTTCTTATACGCCACGGAGGGATGGAATCTCTCAATGACCCTGGAGAAAATATTCGAAACAGCGATCTACACTGGCGCGATCATTGTCTGCCATTTCGCTCACATAGGTGTCATGAAATGCGGTAAGAATTACTTTGCCTGGTGGACAGTCACGGGGACGAAAAACCTGAGAATAATCGCGACCAGCAGTTTTGACGAGTTTCTTAAGCTGATCGTTAAAGTGATCAACATGCCGCAGACGATTAAATTTACCGTAAGAACGATTACCATATCCCACGCTCTGAAAATGGCACCAGATTTCAGCGATGTCAAAGGTCTTCATGAGCCGAGAGTAACGACGGCGTCTCTACCAGAGATTTATCGGAAAGAGTTTCGGGATTCTTACGACGTCAAAGCGATCTTCAAACCAATCGACTTCGCACCGAAACCGATCTTCATACTTGGAACGGTAGCTCTTCGCAATCGCGACAGTCTACTGGAGCCACGGATGAAACGTTGCTATTTCGTCGGATTACTGGCTGTTGTGATAAAGAGAGATATCGTTCAGTCCCCACTTCCTGGTATGATCGATAGAATTCTCGAAGTGGCGGAAAATTTATACAGAGGATTTCCTGCTG
>NW_011627473.1:518103-529793 GCF_000204515.1 Acromyrmex echinatior | reverse complement strand
ATCTTGCGAAATGTTCCGCTGATGAACAGGTTCTTTGATCTTCGTGATTGCGCGTTACCCTTAGTTGTGTTGACGACGAATTCTCACAATGGCAGAAACGATTTTTACGTACAAGTGAGCGTCGAAAACAAGAAAGAAAATTATCCTTCCTCTGTTTTCTTATCTTTTTTTTTTGTAAAAATGGAATAATACTTCTATTTTACTTTATATAATCTTACCTAGCATAATAATTCATTTTTTAAATGTACTTATCATTTTATGTCAATTTATTTTACTATAATTATATTATTTAATATATTCTGTCTCGTACAGCTCTATTTATTCAAAAAATTAAATTAAAAAACAATTTTTATTTATTTTTATACATATTTATATTTATTAATTATTATAATCTGTTTAAAACTAAAAAATCCTGTCTTTTTAATAAATTCAGTAAATATAGATTTTGAATCAGTGTAAAAAAATACTATAAAAAACATCTTATTAAATCAATGTAATATAAGAAAAATGAAATGTTAGTTAGTGTAATTAGTTTAAAAATAATTTAGATTGTATTTAAAATTTATTGAAGCTAGAATTCTAGTTCTTAATACATAATTTTATTTTATATATAAACATTACTTACATTATATCAATGGTTTTAGGTGAAACGCCATCTAAAATATTATTTTAAGATGCACACGAGTGGTATACTGCACTTTACAAATTGCTGCTACGGCTTTTGGTACTCGAGAGCGACCAACTGCTATTATTATTTGGATCCCTATCAATGTGATACGAATGGCAGAAAGATTTGTGCCAACGGCAACGCCTGTCTCTGCATCTTCTCCTCCGTACATCAAATGGTGAAACACATGTGCCTCAATCAGTACGAAGGCACGACTGGATTCTTCCTCCACAGAATTCATGTAAATTCCATCAATGCGCCGCCGTTTGAGAAGTTTCAGGAAGATCCAATGTGGCTCTATTTGGACTATCACTGGAACTTCACGCATTCAATTATGAGATCGCGTAAGAAAGCAAAGTACGGCGATAAGTCAAAGATCAATCGGCAATTTTGGAACAACTATGCGATCGAGGTGATCGGTCTAATTTATTCCATCTGGGGCACGATCGGCTCTTATGATTGTCGGTTCGGTGAACGAGCCGGAAAAAATTGCGTCGCTATATGCGTAGCTATCTTGGCTATGCGAAATCTTTGTCATCCTTCGCGATGGAGTCCGGCCATCCTGGACTCGGCCGTTATTTGCGGAGATGCTTACTACACGGAAAGTTTGAAGAATTTAATGCACTGCTCGAAGTCTGATAACAGGTTTGGCTTGCAAACTTCCTTCAAGATATTTCCACACTCATGGACCGTTGATTTCGGTACCAGTGTGTGCGGGATTCTGTATGGCGAACAGAATAGCTTAACATTAACCGACGCGCTGAACTTCGCCTTTGAAGAGGCGCGTAATGTTATCATCGAGTGCAATAGGATCGCCTTGGCAGCTTTGGCGGCTAAAGACGCTTATTATATTGCCGATCCTTGCTGGATTGGTCCGCCATTATTTTCGAGAAATCGTGGCGCGATCTATGTTCTACGTTGCAAAAATATGAACGTTCTAATATACGCGATCACAAAGATGTTTAACACCAATCAGAGACTTAACGTATACGTCACGCCGTTAAACCTCGCGTTCGACCGAGAAGACTTTGAAACGGATCTATGTACCACGAGAAGAAAGATCCTGCCGATATCTGTACAAAAAGTTCCTGGAAAAATCGACCCCGCCATACCTATTCCGGGAGCGGTCATAGTACCTGATGAGGATTCTTACTTACACATAGTAAAAAATATTTTGTATTTGTTAAGCGGTCAAGCTGGATTTCAATGTTGAAAACAATTCGTGTGAATTTATATCACAATTGTAATCTTGTAAGCCTGAGCGCCGAAATTATTTTCAATTTTGAAACGCAATTAGAATTAGAGTAGTAATATCACAAATTAAATTGACAAGCAAGAAAATAATTTCGGCGCGTAATTTACAGGATTGAAATTGTGATATATAATTTCACACAAATTGTTTTAACATTAAGCTCCAGTTTGACCAATTAGCCCTTATTCTTAATTGTTTGTGTTTTTCATATCGCGGTCTTTAAAATAATATTTTAACATTGTTTTGCACGTAATTTACGTTATTCAACCTGATTCACTCAAGTTCTTATTAAAATTTTGTATTAAATTTTTGACATATCCAAGTGTTAATTTAAGCTTTAAGTGAAGTGGGCAGGTGAAGTAATCGCAGCACTTCAAATATAGTTTTGTTTAAAACTTTATTTTAAAAAAGAAAAATAGAAAATGTTAGAAAAAAAATTATTGGCTAAAATTTAGGCTAGAAGTCTTAAAGTTCATTATTTTTACCTGTATCTCCTAAGGATATAACTAATGCAAATTTTTTTTAACATAATATAATAGGAAATATAACTACAAAATTAAAATTATTTTTGGAGTGTTTTGAACACTCCACCTACTAACTTATATATTTTAAATCATTTATCTATTTAAATACTATAATTTTTTTATGTTATGTAAATATTTTATATTAAATTAATATTTAATATCTCTTAGTGTCAAAATAATGTAATTTATAAGTAAATGAACAAATAACATAAAAGTAATGTATTTAAAGTTCTAACAGAAATGATTAAAATATACATATTAATTTAATCTATTTATCATAAATGTCAATTTTACTGAAAAATATGCTTCTATAATTTGTTTATAAATTGCGTTAGTATTACATTTTTGTATAAATTTTTTTATATAATATTTACTTTCTAATAGTTACTTCTCTTTATATTCATGTTGCAATAAATTAATACAAAAATTTGAGTGGACACGTGAAATGTGTTAAGTTTTAATATAAATTTTTCAACTGTGCAGTATGGTCAGCGCCTTGCCGAGGGTATTGCCAGAGATTCGCAGCTGGAAAGTTTACAACTTTGCCGTGCGGAATGTGTATTGAATCCCGAAAATGCGAACAATGCGCTCGTGAGCACCAAGTGGCGTATAAATCTCGGTCAAGCACGTTCCCGGAAAAGACCTAAGCTACCCTTGGATTCTGTCGAGATAAAGGATGATTTATTAGAATCTGATTCTTTGACAGATCCGTATAAGATGCAAATTTCCATCACAGATTTGATTACCGCAAGTAGTCGTTATCCAAGACCAATAGACTTTACCAGTAACGAGCCTCCACCTAGAATAGAATTGCTCGAAAAAATCAGCGAACGTGGTCGGAAATGTCTCAGAAAAGTTATGCTAGTTATCAACATCGTCTACCCAAAAAATAAAAAAAAAACCAATCGAAACTGAGATTTTGAATCTATAGCGAAATAGGAATATAACAACCGATACAGAATGAGAATAATCAAGAGCGACATGGAATTTTACGAATAAAAAATTCATTAAAAGCATAAATAGAAGTTAAACGTTTTTCTTCGAAATTCTACCGTAAAGACAGCGGAGGAAAAAGTAAGATTGATTATTCTGACCTCATACATATCAATATTATGCAAAATCGATTTATTTAAAAATCTACTAAGAACTTTGTTATTTTATCTCTTGGAAAACTACGACTTAAATTAAAAATAATAACTGAGTAAATAGAGAACAGATATTTTTCCATCAATTATAAAATCATTATCTTTTTATATACATGTAAAAATCACGCATAAATTACACCTGACTTGTAGGAATGATATATAATATATGTACCATGTGACACGCAACTTTATACGAGTATATATATAAAATTAATAATTAATTAAAGTATGTAGATTATTAAACAATTGTTAACGGTATAAAAATTTATTTATGACCAAGTAACAAATTCCCACACAATCAAGGACGATAAGTTTATCACAATTATCTTCATTAATTTATATTTTATTGTTGTTTATGCAATATGCTACCTTTTTATTTCTAAACCTCATTTTTAAATCTCATTAATTTCTAAATTACTTTGGACAAAAAGGATATTGATGAATATAATTGAAAAAAATTGAATACATTTATCATATCTTTTTTTTAAAATAAAACAACTACTTAAAGTTAAAAAAAATTACATTCACACAAAAATTGATAAAGAAGATAAAGAAAGTTTACTTTTATAAAGAAACTTTAGATTTATGAAACATGTATAATATAATAATAAAAGGAAGTATAAAGATAAATGCAGGATTAGTAGATTTCATATAATTTATTCACATATATTTTGTTTACATCTATTTATTAAAATAAATGCGTAAAAAAATTAACTAAAAAGTTGTTAGTGTCGGACGGCGAAAAATGTTTAAATTAACATAATCATAGGTTTGTACCTACAATATAATCGAACTAATCAAACGAAATTTATAATTAACTTATGCCTAAATTTATATTGCTGTTATTAATTTAAATAAATGATTAGTTTAATATAATATATTAAGCCTAGATTCTTGCAAAAAGTGTAGTATTATATACTTACAAATTACATACTCAAAAATAACGCAAGACGTATTGTAATACAAACACATTATATAATTATATAATAAGCAAAAATTTTATTCAATAAAGGAAATGATGCGGTTTAAGTATATAATTTTTAAGCACATTAAACTTTACAATATATAAAAAAAAGAGGACTTCGCTTAAAAGTTCCTGCAGCTTATTCGTTTGATGATGAATATCTTCCTACATTAATTTCTTTTTTTTTTAATGTAGTTAATATTTTTATAGTAAAACACAACCAACTGTTTTCCTTCGATTTTTATAAATTTTAAATATGTTAAAATATAGACAAAAATAAAAGATGTATATTTTTTTATAAGTATTGTTTCGCATTGAGATGGTGAAATTCTCTCTTGAAAATATCGGTTTTTTTCTTTCTGAGCGAATATTATCTGAGAAATTGTCAAAAATATTAAAAACTGTTTTGGTTAAAAATTGAATAATTTCAAGAGTAGATACTTTATAATAATAATTAAATAATTTAAACAGTTTTTTATTTTTTTACAATTAAAATATTATTTTTAAAACCTTTTTATTATTATTATAAAGTATTCTTGAAACCATTCAACTTTCATTCAAAACATTTTTTATATCTTTGCCGGTTTAGAGGATATTCATTCAGAAAGAAAAATTTCTTGAAAGAAAAATTTTATTCCTTAAGGCGCAAAAAAGCACTTATAAAAAAATACGTGTATCTTTCGTCTATTTTTAATATTATATATTTAAAGCTTATTAAAATGGGAGGGGAATATTTGATTATATTCCTTTGTTAGGACTTTATTTTAATTTTCTATACTTTAAGTAATTAAATCGTTCAAGTGATTTTTAAACGTATTTATAACTTGTACGTGATATAATATGTTATTACGCTTATACATCATTTAAGCGGACAATAACAACATTAACGATAATATTTAAGTACGTTTAGCATGACGATTAGCGTATCGTTGAGATAATCATATACGCTAAACAAAAAATTTTAGGAAGAGATATATTCTTATAAAGAATTTTTTTTCTCAAAAACAAATTATCAGAGCAAATTATTAAAATTATTAAACAAATTAATATAGCTAATTCTTCATATAACAAAATTCCAACAACAGAAAAATTTCAAGTAAATTTCAAGTGTTTAGCTAAGAATTCAGGAGTAAAATGATTAGACGGCTAAGATCATACCTTCCATGAAATTTTCATTAATGGAAATAGAAATGCAAATTACGAAAGAATAACATAGCAATGAATAATGTCATTTGCATATAACTTTTTGTGACATGTTATAAATTTGTATATAATTGCACGGAGCAACATTATTATAATTTCCGGTCGTTCTAGTTAGTAAGATCTTGCTCCCGAATTCGATAATGACCAGTTGCGTAGACGCAATGTTCAATGATAAATCAAAGCACCGAGGTGTCATAAAGTTATTCACCGTACAATAAATTATCACACGTACGGAGACATGTAATCGTGGGTTTGATTAATGAAGAACGCCGTGTCTATTTTCATATATGTGAATGCGTCAATAACGATCGTGATAATTACAATAAAAAAATCAATAACGAATAATTGATAAATCAATAACGAATCTTGATATATTCCTCGCATTTCAAATTATCTATCTATTTTATTTTCGTTTTTTCTATTTATCGAAACATCATCAATTTTTTAAAAATATTTAAAGTCATCTTAAAACGTGAAAGGAGGAACACACAATCGTTTTAATTGCTTTTGTGGAAATGCAGTTATTTATCCGCTGTCTCTTCGGTTTCTGGTTTCGTGTACAAGATTTCAGCATATTCCGTTTTGTCCTCATTAATTCGGCGAGGTGTGACACCTTGTTGTTGTTGCGTAAGATCCAATTCTGCGTATACTATTCCACCTTCGCCTGTCGAAGGATTCGTTCTGCCTTCCTGCACGGCCGGCTCAACGGTCTGAAGCTACATCATGATTTTTCAGGTAAAAAATATGATAAAATATGATAAAATATGATAAAAAATATATAGACAATCATAAAAGAAGCAAGAATCTTAATATGGTATATTTACATTTAAATAGATATCATTTTATAAACAAAATAGATCCAGTCAAAAATAATTTTTACATATTCATGCAGAAAATATGACGACTAAATATTATATTTACATAAAGATATAATTTATGATGTTTTAGCTGTATAGTGATGGACAGAATGATTCCAATACTTTTTCTTTCGATAAATTTCGGAATGCAGCCCGCTCACCGAACGATTGGTTCTTATTTTATTGGAACTAATCATGGTGGACGTATAAAAGGTGTGCTCGTTTCAGAGACGAATTTTGTATTGTTCTGCGCGGTCATTTTAAACATTTATATCGCAGTAACTTTGAAGTGATATATTGCGGATATGAGTACGTGTCAAGTAAAAACGTGTACAAATATTTTCCTTTTAGAAAAAAAAGGTGCAGAAATTAACATTTTTTTCGATTTCCAAAGGAAAGAACTCAACATAATGTCGTAATGACATAATGACATAACCAACTTCAAATAACGGCGGCTTCTGGATATCGCTTTTCTTATATTCAAAATACGCAAGAGCATACTTCCATCATGGATCTAATCACGTTTATGTTCAACCGCTCTACAAGCAAAGATATTAAGTTACGAAATCCATCGGAAAAAATATTGCAACCATTCTGTCCATCACTGTACAGCTAAAATGTTCAAAATTTGTATTTTTATAAATATAATGTTTCGTTATTTTAATTTTTTTGGTTGAGTGTAAAGAAGTTATTTATTACAGGATCTATTTAATTTTTCTATGAAATTCTGTTTACCACTATACAATATCAGCTAAAAACATTAGCTAAAAAATTTATTTTTTTTTATTTTATTTTATTTGCGTATCAAATAAATAAATTATAATTGAGAGTGAAAAACAGATAATATAATAATAGAATTAAAATGCTTATAAGTAAAATGATGAAGCACAAGCAAAACTGCTACAACATCTTACATCCAGAAGTGTATTTTTGCATACTGCAAAAAATAATAAAATATTTTTGCGTTATTATCACAAAAATATTAAGTTTTTTATTAACTTAAGTTTTTCATTAAGTTTTTTATTAACTTAAAAATAATTTATAAAGTTTTTTATTAATCTAAGTTTTTCATTAAGTTTTTTATTAACTTTTTATTAACTAAAAATAATGTATAAAGTTTTTATATTTTTGGTCATGTTTTCAGATTGTACAGGTAAGGATGTGAGATATTTAGATTCATAATTTATAGAATTCATAATACAGAATATCAGGCACATATTATCTCCTTTCCAATTCAATTATTCAGTATTATTTTGTTCGATTAGATTTAGGCATTCCTCGAATAATGTAAAGGAGAAAAAAGAGGCCGATTTCTGTCCAAAAAGAAAGTAAACGGAACAGTGTTTTTAATAATTTTATCATATTCAGGACGTTAAAATCTACAAAAAAACACTATTTCGTTTATTTACATCTTTTTGGGCAAAAATCTGTCCTTTTTAGGGGGATATTAAAAAAGACTAACTTTTGCCCAAAAGAATATAAGTAAAAGAAATAGTGTCTTTTGTCGATTTTAACCTCTTGAATACGATAATATTAATAAAAAGTTTGAATTCGATAGGGAACACTTTGAAAATTAAGCATAAACATGACATATCAAAAAGATACTATTTCTTTTATTTGTATTATTTGTATTATTCTTCGCAAAAGTCGGTGCTTTTTTAATCCTCCCAAAAAGGCAGATTTTTGCCCAAAAAGATGTAAAAGAAATAGTGTTTTTTGTAGATTTTAACTTCCTGAATATGATAAAATTATTAAAAAGTTCGTGATATGTGAGGAACATCTTGAACAGTAAACAAGAATATTGAAATTTCTTGAAATATGTCATGTTTATATTTAATTTTCAGGTATTCTCTATCGATCCCAAACTTTTATTAACATTATCGTATTCAGAAGGTCAAAATCTATTAAAAAACGCTATTCCTTTCACTTATACCTTTTTGATAGAAATCAACTTCTTTTTAACATTCTCCTTTATTCAAAATTTACAAAAAAATTTAATGTAATTACTCATAATTCAATTTTCAATATATTTAATATTGTTATTAAGTCAAAGATTTTACGATGCAGAAGTTTGTCTTGTTTTATTACGGCATTGATTAATCATTACTTTTTAATTTTCTGTCAACAGAAGTATCACAAAAACATCAAATTTATTTACAAAAATGAAATAATAATGACACAAAAAGAATAATAAATTATGAGTAAGTCATCCACGTAAAAGACAACAATTACTTTCTCGTCGTCGACGGTAACGACAGTTTTCATGGTGTCTGTATCGGCGCCGGACACTTTATCTTTGTTCCTTCCAAAGAATCGGGAGAGATTGATTCTCGGTTTCCGTTGTCCTTGGGATGATGCTCCGTCCACTTCTGATCGGGAATATCTGCCAGCGCTCTCTGTGTCACTTCTATGTACATATATATATGTATAATGAAGAGAGAATTAAGTAAGTTTTTTCTGATACGACACTTATCTCGTTGATATAATATCACATAACAAAAAAACAAAATATCAAATATAGGGGCAGTGCTTATGTTTTCAAAAAAAAAAAGACGATTTAATAAGTTCGTTTTGCATTGATCGAATATAGTTATTATAAAATTACCTTATGTATGTATGCATATCGTGTCTGGTTTTTTTAGTTCAGTGGATGATCCAGATTAAATGAGTTATCATATGCATGCATTAATTGTGCATGATATAATTAACCTGTGTCTTTGTGTTAAATACGGCATTAATTTATTTATTAAATCTTCTTTATTTTTTGCTACTTATCTGCTTTGTCTTATGCGTGGCATATCAATAAGAATTTGTAATTAGAACGATTAAAATTAAAGAGATGCACGTCGACAACCTTTCGTAAAATGCTTGAGAAATATGGTGCTTCAAAAAATTCTATTTTTTATTTATAAAAACTCGTGTTTAGATATTTTAGATTAATGATTCACGCGGATCAAATAGTAATAATTGTAAATATTAAATATTAATAATTATTAATATTAATTACAAATGAAGTTTACAGAACCTATCACGTAACACAGTGAACGAAGTGATATACATCATTTCTGTCGTGTCGCACGTGATGCAATTGATTATCCAATAAAACTTAACGGGACATTACAAAATTAATTAACTTAGCGTAGCGTTAGTCGTTTAGATGCATTCAAAAGTTTTACTTTCGAGAGAGTTATAATATATAAGCGTCGCGATTAACACAGATTGCTACATAAATTGCAACAAAACAGCAAACGCCAGACAAAGCACGCATATGAAATACAATAAATAAAGCACGCGATACAAATACAAATAACGCTTATGATAAATAAAAAAATATCGGCTTTGCTAGATCGATTATAAATGCGATCCTCTAGACAAATGCGGAAGGGAGGAATTATATGTTATAAGCAGCGATAAGATTACATGCCACATACTGCATCGAGCAGCTTATCTTCCTTTTCTTTCTTGTCCTATTTTCATTCTATTTTCTTACAATCAAATTGCCATCCCTTTGCTCCAGATAGATGTTATCTAGTAGCAATCATCTTGCTGACGTCTCACCTTTTGCGTCTCATCTTTTGTATGGTTCTTTTGATTCTTTTCTTTCATTTTGCTTACTTTTTATAACTATCCTATCTTATCGGAATCAAATTTTATACATAAAATGGGAACACAGCTATTATTATTATTTTCTTACTCGGGGACTTGTAAACCATGAACTGTGAATAACAAATGTTCTCGAACTCTTTAGATTTTTGCTGATAATAAACGTCATAAAATTGAATAGAAAGCATTGAGATCTTTGTAAATAAAAGAATCTTCTATTCTACTTTAGAAATCGTTTATCGTTTCCGCTTTTTTTATAATCTTCACCCATAATCAGATTTATTGTTTATAAAAGCAAAAAAATAGAATATAGACTAAAAAAACTACGAGTATATTACTGTTGGAATAGGGGAATCTTTGTGATTTAAAGTTTTATACTGAAGGCTGATTACATTTCGCAGTAATCTGTATATGTAACACTATTGCGTAAATAAGGCACGCAAAAATTGGTTTCGATATACTGCGCTAATCCTGATCTCATTCTTTGTTTTTATTTATCTCATTGATATGACAATTAGGTCACTCATATTCAGATTACTTGTATTTAGTATAGTTGTCTATATAGCCGATGTTCAGCGTAATAAGATATCTGCGCAAGAGATTTTCGATCAACACTTTCTTTACATTCTTAATTATTTTAACTTGCAAGGAATCAGAAAAATTTATACTTACAAGGGGAATACCAGAAGTGACAACGTGATTTTTAATGCGATTTATTGCAAAAGATCCTTGATACTCATATTAAAATTTCTAGCTTCAGATATTCCTTTTTAAAAAATAAACAATAAATATGAAAATGCCGATATCATTAGATCAATTAACTACTTCCTTACTGAAAAGAATCACGTCTCAAAGTTGCATAACAAAATTATGTAATTAAGATAAGTAAATCACGTAACAGATTGTTTAGAATCTCGTGATTTGAAAAATCACATGATATTAAAAATAATTTCATCCATCCTATAATTTTATAGTTATCGAATATTAAAGAATTGAATGATAGAAATAGAAGAACATCACTTGATTTTTCAAATTACGTAATTGTAAAAAATCACATGCTGATTTGGAATAATCCGTTACGCGATTTAATTACTGCTCGATTAAAAATGATTCAAATTAGGAATAGTTATTGACATTATGAATTTGACAAATAAATTTTGACATATAAATAAGTAGTGTGTACAGATACAAATTCAATTCAGATTAATGTAAAATGCAATATTGTTATCTGCATTGTTGAGATGGCGATGAAAACGCATTAATCTGATTTATATTTTATATCTATTTTATATCTATATACCGGGAAACATCTATTAATTCTAGAACATTTATTATTTAGTAATATTGAAGTTTTTTCTTCCTTTTCTTGAAATTTGTCATGTCAAGTGATTAATCGATGCCATGACTTTAACATTTATATATACATATACATATATATATATATATATATATATATATATATATTGTTAAGTTTT
>NW_011627473.1:495302-517864 GCF_000204515.1 Acromyrmex echinatior | reverse complement strand
CGCTACGAATTAATTCCAACACCTAATATATAAATATATAAATATTTGAATAAAATGCATTTAGTCAAGTCAATAATTTTTTTCTCAGTGTAATTATAGTTAAGAAAAAGAGTTATTTTTATTAGAGTATTTTTTTTAGTTTACATTTTGCTTGAATGTAATATAAATATTTATAAATATTTATAAAATAATTTTGAAGTATTCATAAATAAATATTTTTGAAAAGTCACAGTTTTAAATAAATACATGAATAAACACTTCTTTTCTGAGAAAAAATTTTAAATCAATAAAATTTGTAACTTAATTATGAGTTTTTTTGTATCCATCGGACACACTAATCCTTTCGTACTTTTTCTTTTAGTTCGTGAGCTAATAAGAGGTTTTAATCTATTGTCACGTAAGATTTATTTTTGCTGGTAACACGGTGAGACAAGGAACAGTTCCCAGTTTGATCAAATTGTGCAGAAAACGGGCGGCGAACAATACTTTGTTGGCCGCCGTCTTTCCGGGCAATTTAATCCAATTTTGTCCGACGAGTAAGAAAAGCGAACGCGTCGACGGACACATCTGACATTGCGAACGAGTAAAATAAAAAAGCTGCTGCTTGCCTTTTTCTAACGACATCGGCCGTAGTTTTCGATTTGCCGAGCTGAAGAAGACTAACGCCCGTCGCTGGGTCCGCGAAGTCTCTGAAAATGTGCATGCTTGGCAAAAGTCTACTGAACGACAATCGTCGAGTGACGGAAAAGCGACGAAGAGATCTTACTGTTCGTCCCTGAATCGCGTCACAAAGCTAAATTAAACTAAAGCACTACGAAGAATGAAGTATTAGTCATGGTATCGGTGCGAGTGTGATAGATATTGTAAGCAAGGGTGCGATAATGTGGATTAAATATTCGGTACTCACGACTCCCCGAGATTTCTCGTAGTCGAACGACCTGAAAATAATGATAAGTTTTGTTTTAATTTGATAATTAAATACGAAATTCTTTCGTAATGTCATATTACAAAAATTTATCTTCAATTTTATAAGAAGGCAGCATTTTGATAACAAAAATCAATTTATTATGTATGATTTAATTAGTTAACATTCATATCTCTTCCTTCTTTTAATTGTTGCAACTGTTGTGTGCGTGTGTATGTGTGTGTGCGCGCGCGCGTGTGTGTATTTGTGTGTATTTGTGTGTGCGCGCATGTCATGATTACACATATAATCTGAAGTGTAGACATTCCTCAAATGGTAATATTATAAATATATGTTGCAATAAAAAAAGACATATAGAATCTTAAAAAAAAGCATCATTAATGTCACAATTTAAAAATTAATCATCATCATGCGATTTTAGTTAAAAATCTGTATTTTGTTTCAAGATGTAAAATTAAGCATTAGATTTAATGTAAAATTAAACATCAGATTCAAATATTTATGATAAAATTATGTAATAAGATTACGATAAGTAATTTATTTATTTTAATAAAATTCATAAATTTATAGTTTTATATACAAATATGTTTTTCGCATCAATGCTTAAGATAAAACAACATTCTTCTTATATTCTCAAATCTATTCCGAATTGATAAAACAGCATCTGAAAATAAGTATTATTATAAGTATTATCATTATTATCATTGAAATCTTGCCGATTAGCTGTTCTTAATACTCCTCATACATAATCCATTTAAAAAATACGTAATTGAGTATTTAATAGAGTTGCAACGCTATATCTTAAAAGATAGTAACAAACTTCAAAATTCAAGTAGCTGTAACTTCGTTAAAAATGAACCAAAATAAGTTAAATAAAGTGTTTGACTCATTTTAGGCTGAATGCTTCATGTCAAAACTTTTTCATTTTTTGTAATTTTTTTCTAAATTATCATTTTACCAGCTTTCCAGAATTACTAAATAATTTACCGAGTAAATTATCGTCAGATGGGGTCGTTTTCATCTCTAATTTCTTTATCTAAAATTCTGAAGTTATAATGTAAAATTATTGAGTAAATTTAACGTAATGGTAGGACGATACATCTCTCAACATTTGTATATTTAAAACAAATGTTTTATTTCAAAAATCATACGATATCTAAGTATAATATCATAGCGACGAATGAACTTATAATTAATTATACATACAGCTCTCTATATATTAATTTCATTTGAATCCTTAGATATACTTTTCTCGCCTATCGCATTGTATCTACAAGTAGAGATACAAAATGTTATCGTTTCTCGCGCGGTCGCGGTGTGGCTAGCTCATCTTAATTCGCGACTGTGTAACGTCATTTAAATCGCGTTTTGCTTGCTTAATTAGAGAGTCAGCGATCTCTGGACTATTCCTGAAACTAATCGCCAACCGGCGCCGTTTCAATTGGGCCCTTAATCGGAAATGACGTGATAACAATGTCGCGCAAACACAATTTCTCGTGGTGGCAATTTTCGCGCGGCATTTAATTAACTCCTAAAAATGCTTCAAAGAGAAGAGAACATCAATTGCAGGTATTTATAATATATTTCGCGATCCGGCGCGAATCGGCGCCGCCATCGCGTTCATCATCTTACTCTAGACTTACATTTTAACATAAATATATCTATATAATATAATATATATATAGTATATATACCCCATTGTATGGCCAACGATCATGCTCCTTAATAACGTATGTTATCTTTCCAATAATATTATGAATTTTACAAATGTTCATTCTCTAGTTGTCATAGGGCAAAGAAAAACACGTATTGAACAAAAATGTGTATATACGCGTTACATTTGTAAATATATATACACATTCGTATATATGTATATGTCTTCAAAGCATGATCATCGAAATTTAAGTTGTACACATTAAAAGTGTTGTTACATTACAATTAATTAATTATAAGAATTACGCAATAAATGTATTAATATCAATAAAACGTATTAAAATTTATAGGTTTGTAAGCAAGTAGGTTTGCGTATAAATAATTTCATCATCTTCTTTCTCTTTTTCATATCACACACCGACGAAATCATGTTTAATCATTTCTCGATCGAAATAAATACAATAAACAGTTCAATAAATCGGAATGGATCGCAATCTACGACGATACTTGTCACGTGTCATGCACTTTGTAAACACCAATAATTATAAAAGTGGATGGGTATCTTGCGATTCAATTAAGTTACCGTTCTTATCAAATAGGAATATGTTAGTTCGCAACTTATAGATTAAGGTGAAAATTGCACGCAATATTTTCTCTTATGGCATTTTGTAAATTTGACAAAAAATTCTATTTATCAGTTTTTGGCAGTGATCTTCGATATTGTTCTTGCTATACTTTCGGAATCTATTCGAGCTTATTTAATATCGTGAGTGTTATTAAAACACTTTTTTTGGTGATCTTAAATATTATAACAGTTTCAGTTTGATTCAAACCGATAGAGATGAAATCAGAAGAACTCGCACATAAAATTGAAATTGAAAAGAATTAATTATTTCTGTCTTAATAGATTAAGTTTTACGGTAAAAATAAAATCAATAGAAGGCTTTTGATCTCTGATTTCAACAAATTCGAAGCTTTAGAACTAATTTTAAGATTTTTATGGGAGTCTTTGTATTTACCCAACTGAAGAGATATTCTCTCAATAATTTTTTCACGTTAATCATTTTTTATTTAACTTCAATTATTCATTGTTATTGCTTGAGAGTTTATGTGTTAAAAACGACTTTTAATTAATAAAAGTTTCTGATAAATCCGTGAAAGAATCTCGAAAGCCATTTGTTTGCGCGTTTTACTTTTCAACAATGAAAATTTCGTGTATACACCTAGTCTAAGACGGAAAATTGAATTATTATTCGTTTTCAATCAGTTCTCTCCTCGTGTTCCTTTTTTGAAACGGTGAGGTCTCCTCTTTTTATTACGGAATATTGAAAAATGTTTAAAAATCTCTTTCTTGCGGATGTGACCACGTATATTATTAATCTTATTATTCGTCCCCGCCACAACAAGATCGTCGCGATGCATGAGAATATACAGAATGACATCCGTTTATCTTTCTCCTTTCATGTCTTTTAGGTAAACGCACGATTTTCCCCTTTCCCCGTTTTTTAGGCTCTATTACATACATTAACATACTGACATTAGTATACATAATATATATTACCGTGATTATACATATATAATGCATAAATTATACACATATATATTTATACTATATATTATATATTATATATACTAACAAATCGATATATTCGGGATGAAAACTGACGCGAGACATCCTCTGTGTGACGGCGCGAACGTGCTCAGTGTCGCGAACGGAACCGCGTTCTGCCAGTAACTCGCAAGTGCAACAACCAACGTTATTCTCCTTCTTTATATAACACTTTCCCATATAGCACAAATCCAGCAATATTGCAGTAATATTGCAACATTCCAGAAATATTGTAGTAACATTGCAAATCTTGCAGCAATATTACTGCAAACTTCTATGCTGTATATGGGTGTCTTCTCAGCTTTCAATACCGCTGGAAAATAAAGGGATGGAAATGGCAGAAGAAACTTTTGCCATATTTAGTGCTAAGAAATAGAAATGTGGAGCAATAAAAAGAATGAGCTTAGAGTTGAGTAGGACAGGCCAGAAAGGCGGAAAGATAAATGCCTATAATCAAACGCGCGTAACATTTCCTTCGTTATTATGCGGGGTATAAGGGAAGGCTTGTACTTTTGAATATAGAAAACGACAGATAGAATTGACGTCGGTCGTTCCAACTACAAAATACTGACGAATTTATTCCGTTAATCCCGCTTTCCTGTTTCATTACGCCTTCACCGCGCGCGTCGTCCTCTCTCGTCCCTTTTCAAAAAAGTTCTATCAACTCCCGTTAAGTAAATCTCACATTCTCTGCTCTTCGATAATATCTTTCACCCTGAAAAAGTTTCACGGATAACGACAGGTCGACTCGGCAATTGGAGTGCAAGCGCAGATAAGTGTGTCACTTACTCGATCGACAATCACGAGTTGCAAGCCAAATGCCTCCGACGCAGAATATATGTATAATACCGTTTTTCGCGATCTCATACCGTTATATTTATAATATATATTTATATTTATATATATCTTTATTTATTTATTTATATTTATATATATTTAGAGTATGTACAACACGCAGTAAAGAGATTCAACCGTTGCGACCGACGAGTTTGCATCGGAGTTCTCCTTCAAAATTCGCCCGAAACATGCGCTTCGAGATGCGATCAATTCTTTAACCATTCTTTATAATCTTATTCTTAATAATCGTATCGTATTCCTGACAAGAATCTCGATAATCCCATCGGTCTTAGTACGGTCCTTTTCTTGTAAGTGAAAACACGAATGCATCCGGAAAGAAACGGCGGAGGAGCGTGCAGAATTCGGAAATGTATGATTGATGAATGGAACATGAGAAAATCCGTCCTTTGGTTCTTATTCGATTTTTTTCTTTCACGCGATGCCGACGAGACCTACGTTGTATATTGTGTGTGTATGTGTATGCGTATATGTAAGTGTGTGTAAATATGTATTTCATTTAAATTTGCACAATTGCGTTTGATGATTAGCTAAGGAAAAGCCACCTGTACAAAAGTACAAACGACACTTATTGTCGAAGGAAATAATAAGATAATATTTACGACGCTCACCTCGAACGAGGAGGAACTTCTTCTCGTAGTGTCATTAATGCGCCATAAAAAATATTTCCAGTAAATGCGTATAGAATGTCTCTGCAAGGTTTGCATCGAAATAAGAGCGTATTTCCTTATATAAATAAGAATAAAATAATGGAGAATTGAAAATTCATTGCTGTATTCCTTAACTCTTTGAAATTGACGGTAGGTTAAGAAATATGTTTATTGTAGACTCATTCAATTATAAATTTCTATGTTAAAATTTTTATGTCAAATAATTCAATTTTCTTAATGTTACAAATTTTTTGTAAATTTGGATTATTTATATTAAAATCTTCACTTAATCTCTATCTTTTATTATAATTATTGTTTATAGTTAGTTATCAAGTTATATCATTTTGATTTCTTGAAATTAATTAGTGCTTTTTTAAATTAACACAAATTTAATTAAAATGAGGATTTTACAGTTATTAATGTTAGACACCCAACCAGCTCTTAATTTTAAGGATTAACATTAAATATCTTGATTTCATTTTTAACTAAAGCGTTAAAAATGAAATTATATTAAATTAAAATCAAATGTTGCCAGAAAAATAAAACATTTTTCATTTACATTTTAATCTCTATCAGGGTTTCTTTAAAATAATTAAACTACATAATTATAAATATCATAATTTCAATTTTTTAAACTTTATCGCTTCAAAAACTCGATGCAAACCTCTCAATAATTCCGTAACATGTGTATATTATTGGATGGAAAATATATTTAATATCGCGCTGCTGGTAATATATTCGAAGATTCGATATATTTAATATGAAATACCTTTCGCACAAACTTTTTATATGACAGGCTTCAAAAATTTGATTATCACAATTGTACTTATAAACTCATATCATTTCCTCTAGATATGATTCAACTTGTACGAACAGCTCACTAATTATATTTGCTATCCAATAAGTGAAATAGGTTGCGTGTGTTGTTGAAAAAAAAAAGGTTTTAATTTAGTGAAATTAAAAGATACGTCTTTTTTATATAAAAATTTCGTAGTTATCTGTAATAACCACAAGTGCCGCTCTTACAAATAGTAGCCATGTACATATATTAGAAAATACGCAGAATGAAAATGTTACGTCAAACGGAGATTACCGGTTGATATATAATACTGTCTAGTGACACGTATGGAGGGATATAATTTGTTTTATCATATATATCATAAGAATATCATATAAATCTTGGCTCGATTATGTTCGTCAATCGTATGATCCACGGTCGGATTCGAATGTATTTCTTGTATTTATTAAACGCCGCATATAAAATCGCACTTTTTATAAAACGCAATAATTATTACATATAATTCGTTTCATAAATGAGATTCTTTCTAAGTGAAATTCATATCTTATAAGATTGCGTAATAATCGAAACGTCATTAAACGTTTAATCGCTATAACTATATACAGGATGTTTCGTAAGTTGCATAAATCAGGAAGACAGGAACATAAAACTGAATGACAGCAAGATCGTAAAAATTCAAAATGTTCAACAGAAATTGATTTTAAATGAATATATTTTGAAATAATTATTTTATTATGTCTTTTCGACAAATCAATAAACTTTCGTCTACACAAACTCGTTAGAACTCGTTAGACAAGTAACATGTAACATTACACTCCTGTTTAAGAACTTACGCAACATTCTATATATTTGCTCAATAATCTTATTATACTCTATGTATACATGTAACTTGTAAAAAGATCTCTCTCCGATAAAATGCATTTAAGTAAAGCACACAGTAAAATACGTTAGGAATGTTACAATATTCGTAAAAATGTTACAGTACAAAAGACATTTTGGATAATAGTGCCTAATAATATAAAGATACAATCGCATCTTCGATCTCGAAATTTCGCGAACATCGCTTTTACTGTTCGTTTATATATTTTCGTCGCATTTACAAAAGTTTCTTAAAATCTTAAAATTCGTTTGTAACGTGGTAAAAATTTCGTAGTACTAATTGTAAGATCAGAGGACATATAATAAAAATGTTAAGATAGAAAAAAAAATCTCTTTCATCGAGATTCGACCGTTTTTTAAAATCAACGCTAAAAACGCGATGTTGCGTTTCGTAGAGAATCAAAAGACGTAGGATCACAGTATTATGCACATTTTCCACAAAGATTCACGAAAACATTTCGTGTGAATTCAAGGGAAATATCTTAAGGAATGTGTTCTTTTGCCTTAGCGATAAAAATACGCACACACGTATTGTTTCCTGTATGTATATATCGCTTTTTGAAAAAGCAAAGAAATTTTAAAGTTTTCAATAAAAAGCATTATCAATTTTAAAGTTTCTTTAACCTTCATCAGATTAAACGTCAATAGCAGATTTTCAAGATAAAAATTGGAGACAGATTCAAATACTAGATTATCCGGTATTATTATAAATTTTAAATTGACAGTTCCTAGGATTTGAAAATGATTTTTTAAATTAAATGGAGTTTAAAATTAAAATTAAATATTTTTTTTAATTGATAAATTTATTTTGGTATTTACTTTTCAGACTTCAACCTTTAATTTTTTAATTTTAAGCTTTACTGTAATTAAAAAAATTTTAACTTAATTATTAACTCCATTTAATTTAACTGATACTTTATTTTCAATTCCTAAAGACTGATTCAAAATTCAAAGCTGCAATTGGCGATTAATGAGGCAAAAGTAGAACACATTTTATAAACAAAAGCTCTTATCAATGATTTAGTAAGCGTGCAAATATCTATGTGTGTGCGTACGTAATGTCTCGTCGTGTATAACAATTAATGTGTATGCGTGTATATGTGTGTGTGTTTTTAATAGTGTATTGTTTATAAAAAGTTCGCTCGGCTGCGTAATTTGATTTGTTCCAGTTATCGTGAGGATGCCTATCGTGATTCGGGGAGGCGCGTCCCCACGCGAAATTTGTCATAGCTACGTCATAATCATCGCTAAGTCCAGCATGAAAAATCACATGCGTCCAGTGGCGAGCAAATCGCGGTGAAAATCTTCTGATCTCGACAGTCATTCGTAAAAAAAAAAGAAAAATTTAAAAGATTTACATTATATCCACTCCTTTCTTACAAAAGAGATTCTAGTTTTTAAATATTTTATATAAAATTACATAATTAATACGGTTAGATCAGAGTATAATAGTAAACTCAGTTCTCGAAATCTTAACAAATACCCCAGTGAATGAGTCTAAAATTATGCGTGTACGCACCATCTTGAGATCCTGTTAATATGCATACACGCATAGAATAAAAGAAACAGAAATCGAATTTGCCGAGCAATTTTGTTCTTATTATACTAGCGATTGAGGGGAGATTCGGAACGTCATAGCCAAATATATCGACAGATCGAGAACCAAGCTTCCTCGACGCGAACACTTACGGTCGTAGTTATAAAGGTCTAACCGGCTGTCATCAGAAAAAATGAGAAGACGACGCATAATTAAAACATAATTCGTTTTTCCTAGCTGAAAGTTTTGACAACGATCTTTGCTGTCGATCGATTTAACGTGCGCACAGGTTTACGAGAGCTATTTCGTCAGATATTTTCACGATCGTTCTTTTGTATATAAAGTACGATATAGTTAAGAAAATGACATCATTCATATATTGCAAGGGCGTTCACAGGATGAAAGGCATTTATCAACAATGGAAAATTTATCAGAATTATAAGTAAAAATTGAAAAAAATAATAACTTAGCTTTTTCATTGAAACTTCTAAGAAATTTATCGTATGAAAAAGTAATGTTTAATATTTGTCATTTTTATGTTACAAAAAAAATTTCCTATAACTTCAAACATTATTTTCCTTTATCACTGTTAAAATAAATATATTAAATATTAACAGCTTTTAGCATTGTCAAGATAGACAATATTTTAACTCTCTCATTTTCAAATTACCTTTACATTTTAAAACCACTTTTATATTTATATGCATTGATACAGTGATACAATAGATTACACGTCTTATATATATATTTCTTTTAATTTCATATAATATAATATAATCTCTTGTTATCTTTTCTTCTCTTATATAATCTCTTAAGTCTTTCTAGTCCATCGTGTGTTATACAATTACCCTAGGCATTTCAGAGAATCACATTCAAACAAGTCAATTATACGACAAAGTCGTTTTACGGAAATTTTACATATAACTCTCTAGTTTATATATTCTTACACGTAATCTCTTAATACGGTTGCTCTTCTGGCTACCGCGGAGAATGAGAGGATTAAAATTATTCTATCTTATTCATCCTGTGAGAATGGGCATGAGAAATAAGTAGCGTATCGCTCTACGGCGAGTCAACTTCCGATTGCAAACGCTTAACGAAAGTGTCCGCACGTTTTGCACGCAAAAACGGAAATCACCAGGGGAAACTTGGATCGTTACTGCTAAAGTCTGACGCGGTAAAGTGCGACAGCTCGGTTTTCCTGCGTACGAAGGAAAGGTAAAGAGAAAGAGAGAGAGAGGGAGAGAGAAAGAAAGAGAGAGAGAGAGAGAGAGAGAGAGAGAAAGAAAGAGAGAGACAGAAGAACGAGGCGAGAGGAATGCGTCCCTTCTCTTGTCTTTTTTTTCTTTCTTTAAATCTCTCTCTCTCTTAGACGGGCGTGTCCGTCTTCTCATCCTTCTTGGTGTCTTTGACGTCCGTACGGCCGTTCACGTATTCGGTGCTCGTGTGTATTGGATTCTCTTGGCCACCCTGCGGCACCTTCTCGTCGATGATACGCGGGTCCTCCTGATCCTCGTCCTCATCGCCGGGCGTGATGTGCGCTTCGCTTCCGGCGCCGACGTCACCCGCAGTCTCCTCGTCGCCGCGACGTCTCGCTGCAACAAGCAACGCCACGATCGGTCAAGGCAAATGTGCGTGTGTGGGTATTCTATCTTTCTCTCTTTTGCTCCCGGTTTTTTTCACCGTTTTTCTTTGTGAACGTTTTGCGAATGCGATATCGCCGTTCGCGTCGACTATCGAACGCCGTTTATCTTGTGAACGAATCAATATTATCGGGTGTCTATCTGTCACGCGACGTCTTCTTCTACACCTCGCAGCTAAGCGAATATTTTGTTTTTGCGAAACATAATTTATATCTCGCCATAAAATATCTCGATCAGTGATACTACTCGCGAGACTGCAAGATGGAAAGCTCGAAACATTAATCTTTAACGTTCGTTCAATTCGCGCAATCGAAATTTTAAGTTGATTTCTTGATTTGTTATTCTAATTGAAAACGAGAAAAATTGTAAACTCGATTATTAAAAATGTGTATTCTTTTGTACTTTTCTATGGAGCTAAGTATTTAATGCGCGTTTAACGTGGAAGTCTCTAATATTTATTACGCGATTAATGTAACAATTCCTAATGCAAATTGTCCGAGGCATATTACATCGTGCTGCATTACTCATAATGCATTTCAAAGTGTATCAAGTGTGTTCAGTGTAAATGTTACGATGCCCGATGTAAAAAGGCATTACTGTATCTAATTATGTTATCTATAGCTACTGAGATAAGACATTCAATTTGCATCGCTCGTGCGTTACATAAATATATATAAAGAGTACAAATTAACGATTGTCAAAAATATGTATTGTAACATTCACAGGCATAGTCAATCCCACTAACATATAAATCTCGATCCAAGCAAGATAAATCCGAGTAATTAAAAGCACGTCGTCGCATCTCTCGACGCTAATTGGCAAATGTAGCAAAGGACACGCAGTCTGCGCACGAGGGAGATTTAAATGAACAGTGAAGGGTTTCTGAGGTGACAAACATGCTTGTACGATTAGAATCTGAAGGGGTGAAAGAAGGAAAAATCGCAATTCCAATTGTAATAAAAAAAAGACGCTAAAACGGTGACGAGCAATGTCAGAAAACACGCGGAAGATAATTGGACGGATCGGTCGTTTCTGCTCGGGAACAATTTCATCACACTTGCCTTTGCCGATTGCTTATCGTTGCTTGTTGCGAGAAAGAAAAGAAAAGAAACGCTATGTATTTTCGTTCAATGGCTTACAGCGTGTTCGCACCACTTGATTTTCTAATGGTATCGCAGCTTTGTATCGTAATCCTTGCCACAGATTTTGCAGCGGTATCCATATGTGCAGAAATAAATAATAATATGTATTTATTATTACTAATTTCATAATACAGTACTTTTGCAATGTAAGCGAAGAACGATTAAGCCGATACCGTGACGATATTACAAATGACATGCTAACAAATTAAATTACGTAGTGTAAAACAGGCTATAAGGCTCGTATGAGAGACGTACAAGATTATTGTGAACACGTTGCAATAAGTATGCTTAAATTATCGTTAAATAACTACGGAGCAGATACTGTTGACATGCAGATGAAATTCGATGACGTAATCGTGTATCAAATGCGATTCGGATAAGGAATAATAGCTATCGATTTGATATCGATGACGGAAGTCATAGCCAAAGATTGCTGGGCGGTACTGTACAAAAAAAAAATGGAAATATAACTTAATAATGTATCTAAAAATATATATAAGTATTTTAATTTTATACGTATACTTGAATTGCTTTAGAAATAACATAAGAATTAATTAATAAATATTTTCTTCAGATTAAAAAAGATTAAATAAAGTAAAATAAACTGAAATAAAAACAATGTAGGTATTGAGAGATAAAAACAATATATTAATAAAAGCAATTGAAAGTCTGTGCGGTAAACAATACGTAAAAAAAAGTGTATAATTTACTGGATATAATTGTATAATTAATACAGAATTCAAATTAAATAAACTGACTATTATTCCTAACTTTGATCATGTGAGTTTCAATTGATCCTATGCTTTGTGTTTACCGTTTCGTTTAGCAACACGCTACGGAAAATGGAACGACTGTCAGATCGTGAATTTAAATGTCAAATTTACTCTGCAGACCAGGGTTTATCGGAATATTTAAAAACATTCCTATGGAATAATTAAACGTAGGAGTGAAATATCGAGAGAACGATTTTTTTTTAACGTTCGGGCGTTTTTAATTGCCCGAAATAGTGTTGGCCATAAAAGTTTCGCCGTTAAACTCCGCGGTTTCTACCGGAATCCTCGATACGCATGATACATTGATATTTCGATTACGGGCCGTAAATTAGGGTACGCAATATATTGTGAACATATAGATAGAATATAGAACATTTCTTATTAAAGAAAGTGAATTCTTAAAACTGCCAAGCGCGCTAAAGTGACTTTAATCTTTCTCCATTACGAAAATGTCTTTCATGCCTCGTGAAAAATATTCCTTTTTTTCCCTGGTTTACTGGGTATCATATTTTGCGCAGGTCTTTCTAAGTCTCCTCTTCATAAATGCAGGCAAGATAGTAGTTTGCGATTCCATGCCAAAAGTAGCCATAAAACAACGCGGAGGAGAGAAGAAACGGGCAAAAATCGTGCGCGTTGCAGCCTCGAACTTGGCCAACGAAAGCGAGAATGCGGCGGAAGCACGATCGATTAATCGGAGGAAACGATATTTATCGGCGATATAAAACGCAAGCTATAAATCGATAAAACGGTTCGGTATCGACACGTGTCACAAATAAAAATGATAGTGCGGCGTAAAAATTTGAGAACACGTCAGGGATGTCTTGCAAGATGAGAAGCATGAGAAGAGCAGAAGCGAAAAGTATATTAAATTTGAAGGGGAGGGTCTACCACTCAAACGAGTAGACGGGGCCACGGTCGTCGATAAGCCGGCGCTGAAAGTGATGGGGCGCGGAGAGAACGAGAGAGGGTGTCATGAGGCTGATAAAAATGATCGCGAAGAAAAAGGGGTGACGAGCGAGCGGACGGGTCGATGATGAACGAGAACGAGCATTGTTTTAAAGAAATGGGGGGAGAGGGGGGGCAGGGGAAAGAAGGTTGTTTCGACCTGCCTGAGGTGACTTACCCCTGGACAGTGTCATGCCTAGAGTACGGAATCGCAAGGTAATCGTTGGCGTATCTCCGTATTCTTTACTTGGCCCGACTCGCATGCTGTCCTATATCGGCATAGCGGCACAACACATAAGATATTTGTATATACGTTCAGATTTAAAAATATATTCTTATTGTATATTAGCAGCATGCATTAACTCATTAAATCATATATATATATATATATATTAAGATATATGGTGAATAGCGTTACAGTTGCTTCAGAGCGTACTAATTAAACCCAGTATACGTTTCTACTGCACGCGCATACTGTGATACCGCTGTGATAATTACTTCGCGTTTAGGCTAATCGCATACTGCAGACATTGCGATCCACGCGATCGTAGCGCAACGTTAACGGAAACAATAGTAACGAACTATGTGATAATAAAGTAACAACAACAGCGACAACAACAATCACAACAAGAAAGTGATGAGTGATACATAAGTTGTTTCATCGCATTTCAACTTTTACGTCGAGCAATATTATTTCACTTTCATATCATTTCATATTATACCAATCATATTTTCTCTAGATATTCTCAAATATCTCGAGGAAATTTACTTCCATTATTTATATTGTATCTATTAATGGATATCATATGTGAAGCTTTAGAAATTTCCTCGAATTATGTACGTTCGTAAAGCAAATGAAGACAAACTTCTATTTTCATTTACTACATATCGAATAGATGTCATAGCGCAGTCAACTTGTTTAAATAAGATTAACATTAAAGCCATAAATGTCATGAATGAGTGCAAATGATAAATTATAATGATAACTTTAACGGATTATTCTTTACTTATTTGACATTTTTTCTCTTCCTGCATTATAATAAATCTTGATATACTGATACAGAAAGAATCATTTTGCGCGGAAGTATTTAAAAAATTTAGTTAGATGTAGATCTGAAAATACTTTTGCTAGACTATCAAAACAATTAAATCGCTCAAGGTAGTTATTAGAATGTCAAAATACTTTTTATAGCACTGCTCATCATGCTTGAATCTTTTGCATAATTATTTTGATGATTCAACAAAGTTATTTTCCGATTTGTATTTATAATAGCTAAATTTTTTAATATTTCAACAAAATCGTTCTGTAATATTCAGTGTAATGAGTTTTTTGTCGTCTAATATTAATTTATCCTATTGATTTCTATATTTTGGAGTTTAAATGATTATGAAAATTTATGAATTTAATCAAAATTCTGAAAATTCTCACAGGAGAGATGAAAAAGAAATATAAACGAAGTAAACTACGTATTTTTACTACCAAAAAAATTCATTTTTTCTCAGTGCGACTCATCTTTTTCCCGATTCTCATTTTTCGTATAATTTGCTGTATACAATCCCGATAACTTTAATGAGCTCGCGTTTATTTCAAGAAGTTTCTCGTCCTGCGCAAACGACGACTATTATTCAAATTTTACGATATTTCCGGCTCTATAATGTTTGCGTTCCCCGACCGTTCCCGCGCAACTAAATTATTAGGGAATATACATATATAATATGTAGCATATATAATCTAAATAGAGTCTTCCTTTACCGAGTATCTACATTTTGAAATTGCTCACCTGCAAAACACCAGCGGCCAGTCGCGCGTGCAAAGATTACGAGGAAAATAATGAGTAAAAGCACCAGAACGCCCACGACGATACCAATGATGGATCCAGCGTCCAAATCAACGCCTGCAAATCGCAGAAAAAAATGCCTCTTGTTATCGTAATTCTTTGTACTTGTGTGACATTTGATGTTATATCAATGCCTTGGAAAACAATGATGGAATCTTCTGGTACGAAATCAAAAGAATGAGAATGTCGCATATGAAATATTTGAGATCGAAATTTTGAAGTGTTAAAACTAATAACTTTTATTTGCAATAATGGAATGTCTATGATAAACCAAACTATACGTAAGTAGTAAAATGCTGACAAGTATTTTAGAAATTATTTATAGAGCCTTTCTTAGTATTTAAAAAAAATTTTTATTTTGAGATTTTTTTCAATGACAATTGAATAGAAGAATAAATAATTAAGATTATATTCATTTATAATTACAACAAACTATTTTTTACAATTTAATATAAACAAAAATTTTTTATTTTTTTAATCTTCTTTTCTCAAAGTTATTCAATATTTTCGTTTCCAAGGTACTAATATGTATAGGTATATAATATATACCTATATAATATATATTGATGATATTTTACGCAAATATTTATAAAATATTTAGCAATAATATTATATAAAAAATGTAACTATAATAATATTACCATTACATAAAATCTCTTTGCAATTTTAATTGGCTCTAATAATTTTTCATCAATATTTTATTATCCAAAATATCAATAATTTTCCAATATTTTCAACAAAATCGCATTTTTAATTAACATAAGTAAATTTTATTTTTCCGTGAAATTTTTATAGATATTAAATTAGAAACTTATAAAAATATTTAAAAAATTAATTTTTCGATATTTTTCCTAAAAAAAAAAATACTAAATTCGACAAACAATCTGTTATTAAAATCAAGTAAAACATCTTGCATAATTTTATGTTGAAGTAAGTAACCATTGTAGTGCGACATATACTCATATTATATTTCACCACACAGCGTTTCGTGCGATCCGATCCGATCCGATCCGATCCACGTTGATGGAAATCAAGACTCGCGGACATGCATTGAAATTAGTAAATTATTCGTCGCTCGATCAATGTCAACGTGTATCTCTCGTGATCGACGTATATTACACCCTTAGCCAAATAACGGTTATTAATTTTCCGACGTGATCATCCTCGATCTTCACCTGGTGAAACCGCCGTACACGGAACGCCGTGCGCATTTACGTGACTACATAGACTACTTACGTATAGTAATTTGAAAAAATGACATTACCTAGTGCGTGCATGTGTTCGGAGAGCTTACCATAGAGGTTACTGAGCGGTCCTGCGTGAGCATGCGGTGAAGGATCGATATGGTTAGACACGCACATAAACATAAAATGGAACATATTTTCAAAGGCACGTGTGTATGTTTGTATGATGATCGATGGGTGATCATCTCGTGGCAATTACGACGATCGATAGCCGCAATTTTACGTGCGAGATCGCGGTGGCATGATTATGATCGTGATGTAGTAGTGGGTGATCAGTGGACAGCCAAGTGTGAATACCGGTTGATTCAGGCAATCAAAAAAAAAAAGTGAACAAAGCGTGTGGTAGTTTATTAATTGCGCGCGTGTTACCTATCATCCGTTCGCTATTATATATTGAGATCCGTACATATAATAATTCAATTTGAGCGAGACATATATTTCAAAAATATCTCGTAATTATGTCAAGTGAGTTTAATGTTTTCAAAAATCAAAATAAGATCATTTAAAAGATTCTTGACGGGTTCTATTTTACATATATAAATAAGCAACAGAGTTAGATCTCACCAAAAAATTTTTAATTGATAATATAATTATCAGAATTAATTTTATAAATTTTTACGATAAGAGACGGATAAATAATTTTTAATACATTTTCTATAGAGAGATTGTTTCAAATAAGATTAAAGATATTTCTGTAGAAAAAAATTTTATATTTAAAGCAATCTCTCTGATTGCCGAATAATTCAAAATATATTATAAGAGTCATAAAATTATTTTCTTCTATTAATCGATTAATTAAATTATTAGAAATGTCATATATTCTTGTGCTGCCAGTTATCATGATATTTTCATGGTGCGCCGATTATTTTCGATATGTATACAAGATTCGTATTTCTAGGTGCACAGTGTGACGCTTTCAATAGAAAAGAACTCACGTAAATCGGATTTGTCGAATAACTTACCCGCCGGTTCTGAGGATGTCGACAAAACGATACGATATTCATTCGATCCCTCATTGTTGGTCGCCATCAACATGTACTCCTTTTCCGTGTCGGATTTCTGAACACTGTCGATCATCAGAATTACACTCCATGCTCCATTCCCCTGTAAAATGTTGCTTCGTGTTACGGACACATGTACATCAATCAGATCCCGTTCCGCCGCGCTCTTAATTTTGCACGCGCCATCGCTCATTAATTACACCCTTTAATTAAGCCCTTTAAAGTGTCGCCGCGCGCGAACACGAAGGTACGTCCACTATAAATTATTCGGAAGCTTTCACCATTAATCTACGAGTTTTTGCACAATCTTTGTAATCCATATATTAAAAAGAGGTAAATTGATAATTATAGCGCTCGTTACAGGGAGAGACAAAGAAAAAAAAGGATATCTAAATTCTTTATATACATCACAGTCAAAGTGTTAATTCAGTAAATGTATACATTTACTGTAGTCTGCTATCATCAATGTATATATTTACGAAAGTTAAGTTGCTTTAACTGTGACATATATACCACACGCATATATATGTATATATTGTATATAAAACAGCAAGCTATTCTTCGTTAATATTTTAATATCAGTCTGTTGCCTAAGTAATTAATATCTATTTAATTAAAAAAACAAACTAATTGTACATACTATTAAATAAAAAGATTGCACGAAAGATTTTCATTAATTAATGAACTAAAGACCGTTTTCTATTGACTGTCTGGGAGAATCATCCACTATAATTATCCCAGGCAGGAAAGCTGCGCAACCATTGATGCTTTTCTAAAACACTTTAAAGCTTGTATCAAAGCTAAAGATTGCCATTTGGAATGTTAAATATTTTTGATATTTAATGAGATATAAGTATCACTCTAGAGTTTCTTTATTATCAATATATGTTACTATTGTAATAATTTGATAAACACAAAACTTTGTAGGCAAACTCTTTATCATCCTGTATATTATTTTATTTAAAAAAAAAACATTATTCTTATAACTTTGTAATCGAATAAATATTAGGTATAAACTTTATTTTTTCAAATTAAATAAATTTAATTTCTATTGCATTTTTCATCTCTATTATTTTTTACGATAATAAAAATATTTTCTTTTTTTACATTCTATCAATTTTTATTAAATTTTTTACTTTATTTCTGCAGTTTTCTAATCGAGGAAAAATCCATTTGGCGGATCTCGATATCGCATCGAGCGTTGTTCTCAGGCGCTATTATAAGAACGAAAGTGGTATGCCGAGCCTTTCCGAGTTCTCGCTCCTCTCGTCCGGCTCACTGTTAGTAATTGCGTTTTCGGAGTGGAAGCTGATTCGTATTCGTCGATGGCGCGGTACGTCGCGGCGCTCGGTCAGTAATCCGCTGCAAGTTGCTTGCAGACTTGTGAGGGCTGTGCAAAGCCTATTTGAAAGCCATTCATACACGAGCCAGGTTGCCGAATAGCGCCGGTTGCCGACGGCGGCGGTGGAGGCTTTTATTGGTTCTGGCACACGCTGCCGTTGTCTAGAACGTTACGCTCGCGTAAGTGTGCCGTTCGCTCCGAAAGTTTGAATCCGAAGCGCGAGTTCCCGACGAAATCATCGGACGCCATTGAGATCTCTCACCCTCGACCAGGGAATAACCCGCGTCATTGAATACACTCGGTTGGCTTACCGCGCGCGTGCCGCTCGATTAACGTTCCGACCCTCCTCACGCGCTCGAGAGTTCGTGCGCTCGCCGAGCATTTGTCCGGAAGTTCGCCAGCTTTCTGCGACCTTCCTTCGCCGATGTACCATGAGCATCTGGCGCCTGACGATAAAATTTCCGATTTTACATAAGTATTAGACGGAAGAAAAAAAAATGAAATAACGAGAGGAGAAAAAAGGAAGTTGAAATGCGTTTGACTATTTGCATTCTTTGTAACATAGATTTCTTCCTTAAGAACAAATATAATTCTAAATTCAAAGAACGTTTGAAGTTGACGAGTTCAGCAACGAATGAATGTTTAAGTTTTTTTTTGTCGATTTCTATCCTATTTTTTCTCCCTCGAACTGATTTAATAAATAGATTCAGAAGAACAAGAACGCAGCCGGTGCATTCAGAAGCGACGAACGTCCTACTTCCGTTCGTCCCGAACTAATTAAAAAGCGCAAGTTGCAAGATCGGCAAATCCATTTAAACCGTAACTACAGGATGAACAAACCGCCTCTTGCTAACGAAACAATGGGTGGGAAACAAACGCCTCCGAGGCTCGAGGACCTTTCGCGATCGCGCGGATGCCCAATCGATTCGCATCCCCCATGTCTGAATTCAATGGAATTTCATTACAACGCTGCACTCCGCGGGCGCTGTCACACAAATGCATAGAGAATGCATCGGGCGAATCGGCAAATCGAGGCTCGCCGCCGGAGTCGCAACGCAATATTGGATTTCTGTTTCATTTGCCTCCGCCAATTCGGTTGCTCTTCCCTTTCATCGCCAATTATTTCTTGGGCTCGTGCATTTCTTCTTCCTACGTTTTATCTGTCACCAAAGAGAATGGCTCGAGTCTCTAAACGAATCACCGATCGGTGACACCGACGTTCTGCTCAACGTTTCGCCAAATCAAATCGCTTTATATATCTCGTTACGTCATGGCGACGATCATTTTAGGATAACCGAAAAATATGGAGATCAATAACAGCGTTAACATTTTTTTGATAAAATTTAAAGATTATTTCTTTTAACGAAGAATTAATGATTTAAAAATTACTTAAAATAGTAAGTGCTTTTCTTGATGTTTCTAAAAAAAAAAATCACGAATAAATGTTCCTCTTTTTCATTCATTCAAATTTATTTTTGTAGATCAGATCAAAGAGAGATATTTAATATTGAAAAAGGAAAACATTTTTATTCCAGATGATAAGATTTTATCAACCAATCTGTGTTATTATAAATATTTGTCAAGTAATTGACTCGTTTATATAATTTTATTAAATTTAAAAAAGAAACTTACCAAATCGACGGCGGTTGAAGTTTCCAGTCGATTACTCTCGTCGGGACGACCTTCTTCAATTCTTTCGTCGTTCACTCGCCATATAAATCGGGGCCTAGGATGCGCATGAACGGTAACATTGATGATTCCCCGTCTGCCAATTACATATCCAAAACGTTCAACAGTCGGCTGTGATTGAGGCGGATCTAAAAAAAAGATATAGTTTTCTTTTAAAATTTATGATAAAGATAAAACGAGACAAATATAACAATTTTTATGTAAAAAGATATTAAATATTTTTTAGTTCAAATTTATTAACATAAAAATTAATTCGAGTAAATTAGTACTCTATTATTAAATAAATATATAAATTTTACTAGTATCTAAAAATTAACATTAAAGGAAGTTACAAACTCTAAAAGGTAAAATAGAATAAAAATACAAATGAAACAAAATAAAATTTAAAAAGAATGTAAAGCTAATTAATGTCAATAAATAAGAAGTTGATTTATATTATAAAGATGGTAACTTACAGTACACTTCGAGTGGCTTAGTTTGTTCTATGGGCCTATCAAGAGCGATGTGATTGGCTATGCATCTTATCGTTCTGCCGTTATCTGTCCAATCTAAACTGCGTGAAGCGTTTTGCATCGCTATTGCATTCATATTCATATCGTAAGAGATCCTTTCTTCGCCAATCGGCTCCTCATCTAAATGTTCAAACAAGAGTAATCTCATTTTTATACTGCATTCCATACATTTATATTTTATACTTTATATAATGTAATAATTATATATTATGGATAGAAAGAATATTTTAATTTGTTATTAATCTATTTTTTTTTAAATTAATACACGTTATTAACTCAAAGATAAGTAAACACGACTTATTCCAGTATTTGCTTGTGTTTACAATATTTCTACATATTTTCCTTTGTCAAATTTTCCAATTTTCTTATTATTTAATGAATTTTGAAAGAAAAAGTTGACTCATTATTCAAATGATTGAAATATCTTTGTTATATAATTAGTAGCTTATATAGTTATTTGTTATATAATATATTATATAATTACATTTTTCAGTCATTTTTTAATTTTTATTTATGTAAATGTAATTATCTTTGTTATAAAAGAGATCAGAAAGTTGGAAAAAAGTACATGCTTCTTTAGAATAGCATATTAAATATACTAACCGAGAAACAGAGTCAAATTCGCTGCTGGTCGTCCAGATTTAGCCTTGCAACTAATTTCCAATTTCTCGCCTTTTCTAAATGTGTTTCCGCCAAGACTCCCCGAATTCGTGAAAATCTCAACAGTTTCGGGAGGTTCTGAGAAATTAAGAAATAAGAATTTCTTTAGATCTCACCACGCGAGATGTATCGATCAGAGATCAAATCGAATTAGAAAACAATATAAACGGCGATGTTTTCTATACATTTTATTATTATATACTTTATCATTTTTGTTATTCGAATTCTCTGATGCGGAAATAGTAACTTAAATTTAACTGTTTCCATGATGTTTTTTGTATTAAAATAACATAAAAGATTTTCCTAAGATATTCACGAATCTCGCCATTTATCTTTATCGGGTTCATCTTAAACAGTAATTTTGCTCCGGGTGCTTATTTCAGTCTCCGTAAGCAATTTCCTTAAGGAAGATTAATTACTTTTCGAATACAGCTCTAGCGACTGGAACAAGCGTTTATTTTTTGCTTCTTGCTCTAATTAATGTTTCTCTTTTCATCGTAACCTCTTTGTCAAAAGTATCCTATGTTTAATTTATTTATTACTTCGCATTTCGCAATCCCCCGTTTACACTCACTTTTAATTACCTTTGAGTTTAAGTGTAATATAATACATAAAAGTAATTATCTATATCTGTGCAATTAAAAATTAAATAATAATTTGCTATTAAATAAAAATGAAATTACAAATTTTAAATCAACATATTACAAAGTACAGATTAAATATCAAAGTAATCAAAATAATCAAAGTAAAGATTATATTATACAAAGTGGTTAAAATAATTATGCATCAAACAATAAACGATTATATATTAAAATGATTATACGTGCTGTTTTTTATATTTAAAATAGAAGAGCAAATTTTAAAAC
>NW_011627473.1:476395-495212 GCF_000204515.1 Acromyrmex echinatior | reverse complement strand
ATATACATACATACATACATACATACGTATACCTATAAAAAAAAGATGTACCTACACAGATATTTCTAGAAATGACATTTATAATTTTTAAATGCTTTTGAGGCTTTTATGGATATTTTCTTCAAAGAAATTACGAAGTTTGAGAATTATCTCTGTATCTTAATACATTATTTATAGCTTTTTACTGTGTTTTTAACTTTCGAACACACAGATATCTTTTTAATAAAAATATAACTTAATAATATATTTTCTTTAAAGTTTTGAAATGTCAAGTCTATACTTTAACGATTTCATCGAGCTAGAATATCGTCAAATCAAGATAGAAAGCGAGAACTCACTCGCGACGACGATATTGAGAGAAGCAGTTGCTTCTTGCCGAGTGTTCCTGGTGTTCAAGGAACATTTGAAGATGCCATGATGACTTTCTTTCACTTTAGCGATACGGACGCCGCATTCGCCAGTAATTAATCCCTTTCCATAATATTCAATGTTGCCATCTTCCGACGGAGGATCTGACGGGATTAGCAAAATGCTACCTTCACCAGGTATTTCTACACGGCAAACACGAATCTCTCGTGGAGCGGTGCAGAGAATTTGTAAAGGTTCACCAACTCGCACGGCCGTCTCTCCTTTTGGCTCGATGTTTATGAACATATTCGATTTTGCTGAAAACAGACAAACATACAAAATTAATAATAAGTTCGATAAATTGCAAATAAATCACGTAAATTAAAGTTGCGTTGAAGCAGAAATACAATACAATATAATAAAAAAACTATTAAAAACTATTTTACGTATTTCATGAATGTGTGTATGTAATTTAATTATTTCATATATAATTCTTAAATTAAAATGTTAAATTATTCCGTATAATTTTATAATTATTCTGTTTTGAGATAAATTTCAGATGTGATCATTGATTAATCTTTTAAAATAATGAGAAACATTCTTATTAAATATATACTAAATATTAAACTTTAAATTAAATTTATATCGTCTTAGAGCGATAACATACAGAAAAATTTAAACAGTAGAACGTAAATAGTAAGAAAATCAGTGAATTTCCTACTTACATTATGGCCGTCTCTACGATGTGGTGATTGGCCAATTTGCTTACTGCTAATGTTTTACTACTTAAGTTTTTTATGTGCTATGGCTCTATACTATATAACATCAATTTAATTTAAATATATTTAATCAGAATAATTGTCATTATTTTAGCCAAAAAGGAAATCAATTATCATAATTTCTAAAATTTATCTTAGACACAGAATAATTATAGAATTGTACGGAATAATTTAACATTTTAATTTAATCGAAGAAATATGATTTGACGTTATTCAACATTATTTAATTAATTTGGGTATATATTTATATTCAATATTATTAAAATTTATTTCTGCATTTAATATTCATACTGTTTTAAAAGATTTAGAGAATCGAGTTGCACAAAAGTGTGACTGTATATTATATAAGCTTTCAGAACAATCGAAAGGACAAAAAGAAGTGTTTTAAGCAGCAGGTTTTAAGGAACATGCGTCTGCGAGAGTTTCAATAAAAAATTGAGAGAGTGATTCGCATGGACGAAGATGCTACGTCTACGAAGATTTACGAGACAAAAAGAAAAGTTGATTAAATCTCCACCTGACTGTCTCTATCGCTCTCGTGTATCTTTTTTATACCAACGCGCTCTGTATCGGAAAAAGACATAGTTGACTTTTTTCTTTCTCTAGTCGCTCTTTTATCATTGTAAACTCACTTGACATGCTGGGTAAGTATAATTCTTACGACAATTTCGTACATGTTTGTTGTTTTGCTAATTAATGTGTTATAAAAGAAAAGTATTTGTATACAAAAATCCAATTTTTATTTAAACAGAATAAAGCTAGTAATATGTTAAAAACAAATTATATTAAATACAAAAGAGAAATACGTGGAGAAGAAAAAAGAAGTGAGTGAGTGAGTGAGTGAGTGAATGTGTGTGTGTGTGTGTGTGTGTGTGTGTGTGTGTGTGTGTGTGTGGCACAAATATAATAAATAATTATAATTATATTCCAATAATTGTAAATAATATTTTAAAGACTGAAGAAGTATTGTATATATGTATATTAAAACATAAAAGTCGTATGAATTATGTGTGTATAAACATATGCAATATAAGAACATAATGTATACAAAGATTAATTCAATCATTAGAAATTTTCAGTAAACATTAAACTTCTTTTATTTATTTTTTATTTGAATAAAATCATTGTTAGCAGATTAAAAGCAAATGTGTATATATTTAAACCTTATGATAAGAATTCTTTAAGGGCGGGAGAGCGCTTTTTGTTGAAGCGGTGTGAGTTCTTACTTGAATAACTAACACACATATTACCTTAATACTATATCTTATTTTAAACATACTCTATTATTAAATTTGAATAAAAAACTATCGTGAAAGTTTCCGTAAATAATTCTTAATTAAGCTTAAATATTTTTTATAACTTCATAAGAGAAACTTCATAAAAATCGAAGCGATAAAAACATTTTACACATTCAGCATACTATATAATTATGTAAAAAAAAGCTTTAAACACTATAACCATTAGTATGCGCATACGTATCGTTGAGGTTTGATAACGTAACATAAAATATTGTAATCAAAGCTATAGCATGATCTTAGTATTCATACAGTATACTTTACATAATATGTTAGATAATTGTTTCAGATAACATCCTACACTTTACAAAAAAAGAGGGCAAATGATATTTTGTAATTATTTTTTGTATGTATATAGAAAAGGGCAATTTGTGATGTTAATTCAGTAGTACAATAGGCATGCAACAAGCTAACAATAAGTCATATTTTGCCATTTTTCTATATATCGAGAATTACTCTCTTCAACGTCCCTTTGTACCTATTTAAATAGACAATTTTTACAACTATTATTTTTTCAAGTAAATTAAATTTTCAACAGATTTATTTTATTTCACAAAATAAGAACAGAAAAAAAATAAATTTTTTAAAATTATGTCTATGCACATGACATGCAATTGCTATTCAAATGTGACAATCATTATCGCTGCCATTCGAGCCTGATGAAGCGCGTTATTAAGGTAATATGCGTTTTAGTTATTCAAGTAAGAACTCATACCGCCCCAACAAAAAATACTCTCCCGCCCTTAAAGAGTTCTTATCATAAGGGTTAAATATATACACGTTTGCTTTTAAGTTCCCTGCCAGAATGGCGACGCAAAGCAACGCGACGCGCTGGTTGCATCGATCTCTGCGCGAGTTTAGGACATGGTGTGTCATCGACGGAACGACGACGCGGCGGCCGACCGATCCCATGCACGATGCTATTATGATAATGCACTTCAAGAAATATGATAAACTGGGCGTGGCGTAGGCAACGACTATCATATTTCATCCCGTCGACCGGCTGGTCGGTCGATCGCCGGATAGCTTTGAGAGGCAAGTACTCGTAACTCAAAATAGCATTTTTGACAGATGCTTGTTCTTGCGAGTGGATAAACGAGTTGCAGAAGCTATGAAATAAAACATTAAGTCCGAGCTGCAGCTCTCAAATGGAACTGTTCAAAGATAAGCAGTGTAACAGCGTAATTGCAGTCTTTTATGAATAATCCGCATCTATTTTTCGATAAAAATTTAGAAAATAGGTGTGATCTACTTGGCATTACAAATGTTTCGATAGATTTGAATTGAAAGAAAGAATTTTACTCATTGACCAATAAAAAATGCATCGAAGCATTTATAATATTAAGTAGATCGTAGTCATAAAGTTTATTTTATGCATACAACATATTAGATTGAATGAATTTATTCATGTGTATTTAATTTATAAACGAATTGTGGAAAATATTATAAAAATGAAGCAAATCTAGTTGCAAATCTTATTAATTGCAAGATGCAACTGTTTGAAAATAAGCACAACAGCATGATTGCAGTTTTATATAAACAATCCTTAACAATCCTCATCTATTTTCCGTTTAATAAAAATTAAATGAGAGATATGATCTATATATATATTAGGTGTTGGAATTAATTCGTAGCGTTTTTTAATGAAAGAATGTTATTTATTTCACATGAGCATTAAAAAATACATTAATGAAAGTACTTCCCATCACTTGTAAAACGCTACGAATTAATTCCAACACCTAATATATATATAGATCATATCTCTCATTTAATTTTTATTAAACGGAAAATAGATGAGGATTGTTAAGGATTGTTTATATAAAACTGCAATCATGCTGTTGTGCTTATTTTCAAACAGTTGCATCTTGCAATTAATAAGATTTGCAACTAGATTTGCTTCATTATATATATATATATAAAATCATTATAACAAAATGAATTTTAAAACAATAAAATAAAAATTAAAACTTTAGTATTTTACTGTTATTTTTATGTGTCATAGAGACATATCTGATAAATCTACGCAAAGCGTGTAACACTTCATGATACTTCGACTTTGTTGACTCATTATGTAATGCGTTGTAAATTAAAAAAGTTGAAAAATGCTAATCTATTTTACACATACAACGTATCAGTTTGAATTTATTCTTAGTTATAAGATAAAAATACATTGTGGAAATTATATATGAAATTGCAGTTTTATGCAGGGACCCGGACCGAAAAGTTTTATCGATTCAGTTCCGGTTTAATAAAACATCAAATAAACGTTCCGGTTTCAGTTTCGATTTTTTTCGGTTCTACTTACTTGCTTTATTTTATTTATTTTTTAAATTTGTTCTATTAAGAACAAATTTAAGAAGGAGAGGGAGGAGAAAGAGAGAAAGAAAGGGAGAGAGAGAGAGAGAGAACGTATTTACCCATTCAATCTAGAGAGTCTAGTCGAAAAGAGGCATCAATTGATCACGTGACTCTGAATAAAAATTACGTAAACATTATTTTAGGCATATTTCTCTCAGTTCTTTCGTACATCTTATTTGATTCTTATAGATAGATCTCACTTATTACATAAAATCTACATATGTATTCTTGAATTTCATGACTTAGAATAAATTTTTGCAACATGTTGGTGAGGAAGATCTAAATAAAAGAAATGCTAGTATCTTAAAAAAAGTTTACATTAAATATGTCTCGCGATCTCACCAGATTTCTTATATCATATGAGGTTGGAGGTATTTACATTCTGATTATTAAGAGAGCTAGCGATGGTAATTTGATTGAACATTGATAATTTAAAAGAAGGGACAAAACAAAGATTAAGAACAAGGATAAAAATTAAAAATTAAGAATTGAAAAAAGAACCAAAAAGAACCATAAAATTTTATCAATTCGGTTACGGTTTCGGTATCATAAATTATATAAAATTTGGATATGGTTTTGGTTCATTAAAAAAAAGGTTCCAAAATGGTTTTCGGTTCCGATTTCGGTTCAGTCCGGGTTTCTGGTTTTATGTAACAATCCACATCTGTTTTCTGATAAAAATTAAATGGACAAATATAATCTAAATATACAAATATCAAACAGATTGGAAATTAATTCATATATACTTAATTTATTTTAATATTTATCAATTATTGAAGATTTGTGCAAATTTTTCCATGAAGAATACGATCTTTTTACGTTCTATTATTAGTAAGTAATAAAACTATTAAACCGATTTACTCTCTATTTCTCGGATGTACATTATGCTGCGCGACACAATCGCGAGTTTTCTTTTTTTTATTCGCATACATAGAGCTATTTTTCCGTTTAGATGCGTTTTCTGTGTACGCGAGCCTATATATCAGTTCACGGTGTGGGATTCAATGGGTTCGTTAGAATCGTTGCCCGATTTTATAGTACAATATAGACTTTAAATGCACTAAAAGCACTTCCGAAAACTGGCGTTACCTAATATTGGCGGTATATTCACTGTTTTTTTTGTACCTGGGTATTTTTACTGTTTTTTTTTTGTACCTGGGTATGCACTATACGCAGGTACTGCTTTCGTTTCTGTTATCCACGATATCTATACTTGTTTATTGTACAACATTATTTAAATTTTATTGTGCGGATACGTCATGTAGATTTAATTTGATATATATTTTATTAATTTTATGAATTAAAATTTTATTTTATTTTGTATTGACTGTTAATAATACATTTTTGACGGTAGTATTTACAAAAGTGGAGTTACACGCGCAAAAATGCAATTTAAAATGCAAAATATTTTTTTATTATTTTGGTACGCAAAATAATATTCTTATTTAACAAAGAACAAATTATTGAACAATTTCCAAAAGTTGTTCATTCATTGACTATACATATTTGTTATATTTTTTATTTTTCCTGATTTCTGCGGAAATTTGCGTCGATGCTGAAATTACATGAAAATTTCTATACGCTTTCTACGCCGTTCCATACGACTGCAAATGTGGCGCGCCATGTCGACCTGCCAGGCGATCGCAAGACCATAAATCCCATTTGATTTTCCGCTCATCAATTTGTTACATAGCCGACGTCACGATCTAATTTGTCCGTATACCCGGATTTGCCCGGAGAATACGACCGTTCGCCATCGGCAGTAGTCCTTGCATCGAGGAACACGCATCCCCCGAAAGCCGCAGCAACAGATGCAGTGATTTGTGGACGTCGCGTACCACGCATCACTGTAATTATGAAATTGATGCGCAGATGGGTGTCAAAAGCACCGTTTTATCTCGATTTCTCTCTTCTCGCGATTTCATCACGATTATATGTGATTCATATGAACTATATAAATTCTAGCTATAAATACAATTATAAAATAAATTAGCTGAAGTAATTAAAAAAGTAAAAATATAGATCTGAAAATAATTTTGTTAAATCATCAAAATAATTATGTGGGAGACTCAAGCATGGTGAGAGCAGAAGGTTTTGACATTCAATCAGTAAAGTTTGAGCGTTCTACATAATTATTTTGATATACAAAACAAAATTATTTTTACACCTATATCTAGTTAAATTTTTAGATATTTGACACTATTAGAATAGACAATATTAAGAGACAACAATAACTCAATCTCTTGAATTAAATAATATTTTGTTATTTTTAACTTTTATGTGTGTCAAAATTAATCAATTTTCTATGATTTTTTATGTTAAATAACTCACATTAACACATGCTTTTAGTAAAAAATTAATTAAATTTGAGTCAAATTTAACATACATTTTCTTGATCGAGTTAAATTGTTTAACTCCATCGTTTTAGGAACTTCAATGTTTTTGTTGTTTCTGTTGCGACTTATAGGAATGATTAAAAATAATTCAAATTAGATATAACTTGATATGAATGTAACAGTGCATCAAAACCGTTCTTTCTATATAGTTACATAAAAAATACCAGTTCGTCGCACACTAATGCGGGATTTACATTTATATATTTACAATTTGCTCGGCGAATTTGATATTTACTCGAAGAAGATACGCGTCGGTTATACTCTCGTCTACAAGCAGAGGTTTCCACTTCTGAGTGTATGTACGTTCCATATGCCACATCATAGAATAGTATGATATAACACATAACTGCACATGTATCCGTTTCACGCGCATTCCGCACCTCGGTATTTTATGTCCGTTCGCCGTTATTGACTCCCCCGGTCTTCCGACCGCCATCTCCATCCTCTCGCACCGCGCAGTGATAACGCGGCGAAGATAATCTTGGCTACCCGGCATGCAACCTGCTAGTGCAATTTCGCAGCGATTTCCAATTTTCTCGACTCGCTCGCATCCTCCCTCGCGTCTCCTCCGCGGCTTTTCCGCTTGCAGAAGGGAAGTGCAAAGACGTGTGTTCGGAAGAACGAGAGGAGAGAAACGACAAGGAAGGAAACCGGAAAGGATGAGAACGCAAGTATTAAGTTCCATATACACTGTGCCAACAAACGAGCCTTCGGATTCATCTTTATTATTGATTTGTCATTCTGCGTGTTGAGCATGTACATTCGAATAATTCAGTTAAATATAATAAAGAGTCCAAAAGTTTTTGGATCAATGAATACAAAAAAGATAAAATAAAATAATTTTTTCAAATTATTATTTTTCAAATTAATCACTCTTTATTTCAATATATTCTTTAGAATAATGAATTAATTTTTCTATACTACTAAAAAAATATTCTGAATTTTTGTCTTTAAAATAATATAACATTGAAATTTAATGTTATTGATACATTTTTTTCACACAAATTGGACTTCAACATTGAAAACTATTTTTTACTTTAATATAGAAAAATTAATTCATTGTTCTAAAAAAATGTATTGAAATAAAGGGTACTCATATTAAAAATAAAAATAAAAATTCAATTGGATGAAAAATAAAAATAAAAAATAAAACAAATTATTTCTTTTCATAATATTTTATATTATAAATCCTTGCGCCGAGAAATTTTCAATCTTACTCATAAGCTTTGAATATGAGCTATTAATATTATTACTGCGTTATCGCTTTGTCTGTATCTTGCAACTAAAATATATTAATATTAATATTCTTAATATAATGAAATTTATCAATATTCGTTACATATTTTTTTCTTTAACTACGCTAAAGTTGTTAGCATGCGGTGCATTTTTCACGCTACTTTCTAGTAAGATTAGCGATCTTTACTGTGTCTCGCTCTCCCGATGGACTCTTAGAACGACGCGGTCCGCTGTGGTTAGATTGCGGTGGCGGTTTCATGATGCAGCGAGAGGAAGTAATCCCGGCCGGCACTTCTCATATTAGGATGCCGCTATTCCCTAACGTTGCTAATTTTGCTCGACGGGCACCACAAAATATGCTCGGCCACCATGTTACGTTATGCTCAGTATTTCTCGCATGAATCAGGAGAAATAGCAAAACTTGATTTTCGTCGCAATCAAATATTTATAATTAAAATATTGGCAATTAAAAATGCAAGGATTTATTCAATCACGCAGCAATTGATAATGAAATAACACCGGGCAATGTTGAATCATGACCGGTTAATGATGGAAAATGACGAAAACATCTTGAAAATATATGAAATTTATTTTGCATACGGAAATAAAGAACATGTTCTTTCCGAAGTATCTAAAGTTAAGTAGATACAAATCCGAAAATAATTTTGTTGAAACACATTAAAATAATTATATAGATAACTCAAGTATGAAGAGCAAAAAATTTTAACATTTCAACAATCAGTTTGAGTGTTCTACATAATTATTTTCCTTAAAAATAATTTATTGGCGATATATTGGTTAAACGTTGGAATATATTGATTAATATTTGGGCAATATTGCATCAATAGAGTAATTCCGGTATATACGCCGCTATCAAAAACTTAATTTATTAATTATTATTTTCTATGTTTAAAGTGAACGAACTATATCAGTAAAAACTTTGTACTATTATGAAAAAAATATTAGAAATCCAAAACATTTATACAATATTTTGTGTATTTAAAAATAAACTTTTTTAAACCCTTGCATTTTTACCGTATATCCCATAGGGGTGGGATATATGGCTACTCATAGGTGGAAGGGGACATGTATGACTCATAAAAAATTTACAAATAAATAAGACATATTATGCATATAAATAAGACATAAAAGAATACAATATCTTATAAAATGCGTTTATAAAATTTTATTAAGGAATAAAAATAATAAATATGTATATGAAGTAATAAATAATAATTACAATCTTCCAGATGTATTACAAGTGTTATGACATGAGATACATATTTTATGTAATGTGTTTATTATATTTAGTGTACTGAATTCAATCTGCGCACTTTGTATGCTTTGAGCATAAATCGCCTGTTAAAAATGTCATATATCCCAAACAGATGGGATATACAAGACAATAAACAAAGAATACAAGAACAAAGTACTTGTATTTTGTTATACAACATACTTTACTATTCCTCTACACTCATGTACGAAATAATCACTAAGTCTTTTGCACAGTAATCCTACAGTAAACATTTTATGTAGATTATAATTTATGATGGCGCTACTTAACACAGTGACAAATCGATTCAACTCACAATAATCTCTTTAATATTGACAGTAACAAATTAAAATCATAACACAATACTAATATAACGTAAAGGATGTAACAGAGAACTTGCGGGAAAATTACTCTCATTTTTTCTGACTTCTGCGACGTAAATTCCAGCGGGGCGTATTTGCCGGAGTTACTCTCCTTATACTACTAGAGTTCAACAAAATTATTTTCAATTCTGTATCTAATTAAATGTTTAGATAATTTAGCAAAATTCTTTCCGTGCAATATTTTTCGCGCGGTATTTGTAAATTAAATATAAAAAATGCAGACAATGTTATGTGATTAATTCATATAAAATAAAATAGAGATGTTCTTCTTATAGTATTATATGTGCAATCGTGAAATCGTTAACAACTGATCGATTGACTTTTGAAAGAAACGAAACGTATTGTAACATATATTCGTATTTGAAGCGCATAGTACGTCAATTATGATGTTCCACATCTCTTGTCAATAGCATTTTTCGAAAGCCGCCGAGTTCGACCGAGTTAACTTGATATTCGTTGTGGCCGGTAACGGTCAGACAAAAGCACTATATTGCTTGCAAGCTTGTTTCCACGTTATTGGATGCGTTCGTCAGAATCCCATAGCTCAAAAACGATCGAGTAACGCTTGGAATCTGGTTGGTGAATAGTGATATTGTACGAACGATGAAGTACGAATACTTCATTTTTCTTTAATTATTCCGAACGTGTTTAATGGTTTAGCAAGGGGAAACTTTTAAATCAATTTTGTTTCAAGAATACATAAATCTGTGAAGAAAAAAGGAATAGTTTGGAAAAGTTTTATATTTGGACTTTTATTGCTTGCGTTTTCATTTCTGCGATCTTTCTTCGTAATAAGAATTAAACTACTCTCTCTCTCTCTCTCTCTCTCTCTACTTCCCTCTCCCTTTCTCTATGGTTAGTTTGGCTATGTTCGTGACGCAGTGTTAGAATCAGAGTAAGTTTGAACACGCTTGATTTTACATATATTTCACTGTACTCTAAGAGCAAAGTTAATTATGTTCTACGAGTTCTGCTGCACACTGTACACTCACTAATTGGTCATTAATGAACAGAAACGTGTATCACCATTAGTCATAGAAATCAATATAACGATGCATCCACGAGTGTGCAATTACACAGTAGGTACAATTTTGACCAGCGGTAGTCGGCAAATATTTGCAATTATATATACGGTAAATCCGATTAATTTATTGATTTATTGATCAGATAAAAATTGTAATTCAGACAAAATGGGATACAGTTAGCTCGTCATAGGGTTAGCGTGAAGCATCTAATAAAAAAATTCGCGTGAACAAATACGCTCATTCGCAACATCACGTACTTGTAATTTGATTTATCGTTCGTATGCGTGACGATCAGAAAGTCGGATAAAAATCTGAAATACATAATAAGAAAGGAAAATCTCTATGCCGATCGATATGCTTTGAAAGTTTGAGGAACGGTTGCGTGTAATTTCGCCATAGTCTTTATGATGAGTAAAAATATTTCACAGATGTGACTCGTAGATATTTCTATTATAAAACATTTTAGATATTCGTTGCGACGAAAGATTGCAGAAATTAAAACGCAAGCAATGAAATCGCAAACGTGAAACTTCTCCAAATTATTCCTTTTTTCTTCATAGATTTGTGTATTTCTTACAAGGCTTAAAATAAGTTCCCCTAAAAGTTTTAATGACACGAAAAATGAACTATATTGTAGTAAGAACTACAATATAGTTATACTTTAATACAACACTCTTAATAATCTAAATGGCAGATCGTCAAGGAAATAAAAAAATAATTAGTTACTAAAAAAAAGGAAAATTATTTCCAGTCGATCGCACTGACATATTCGTCGATGGCAAAATTTCAAGAAGCAGCTCTAATGGACATATATAATATACAGAAATTCAATGAGTACATTACAAGTAAAACTTGAAAATTTAAGTTTTATCCGCATATTGATCCTGTTGCTTCGTACTTTCTTTTGTATCTTTGTTGTGTCCAAGTTGAATTAGAGCCGCGCTTTCAAAGTAGATATCACGCAGGAGTTCCTTCTGAAAGTGAGAAAAAATTGATTGTGATCAAAAAGCTTGACATGCATCCACGACGGGGTTTCCGGTTTGTCACGAACTTCCGACTCTTCGAGAGAAAACGTTTCCTGCGAGTCTCAGTCGAACGCCAATTTCGGTCCGACAGTCGTAAATCCTTGCCGAGATTAAGGACGGTTTACACGGTAGTAAATCAACTCATCGCGCTACATTACTTCTTCCATCTCTTCTTCTTACTCGGTCTGCTTCTCTTCCGGCAAGGAACTTTCAAGACGAGGAACTACCGGAAGGATACATTCGCCACATCGATACTGGTCGAGCGTCTCTTCCTCCTTTTCCTGCCATCGAAGAGTAAATCGATTTCAGTCGGTTGATGATGACGTTGGAATCCAGTTACACAAACCGGATTTCGTGTTAAATAACTGTCGCTCGATGTTCGCTGCAGGACTTCGGGCTGTGCTTCAGAAATTTCTAGTTAACGCGGTGTCGAGAAATATTCGACGAGTTCAGAAAGTCTCGAAGAAGTATATATATATATATAGTAGTAATTGAAATTAGATAATATGTATTAACATTAAATTAAATAAGATATTGATATGGCATTAAATTAAATAAGATATTTGTATGGCAAGGAAGCATGGAACAAAAATACTTTGCGTATCATTAGATGCTGTCAAAAGTTTCCAACGAATATATTTTGGCAGCCACTTAGGTATAATTAAATAGACAGATATTAAATATGTTATTTTTCTATTTGAAAAGAACCATTACATATTCAAATATTAATAAAATATTCAATATTTAAAATCTTTCTCGAAATTATACTTGCATTTAATTATATTATAAAGAGTAATGATCTTTAATAATATTAAAATTGATTGTTAATAAAATTAATCCTTTAATAAAATATTCCTTCATAATTATTAATATTAACATAATTATATTTTATATAGGAACTCTTAAATTTCAGCTAAAAACGAAGTAGATCGATCTTCAATTAATTTTAGATTTCCGATAAAATTTTCAATATCATCCTTGTCACACTAAATAATAGATGTCCAATATCGATGTACATTTCATAGTCTCAAGTATCGCCGTCGTACGTGATGATATGATCTTCATTGTCACAGAAGTTCGAAGTGAATCGAATGTACGTACAGAACGCGTGTCTTCGTAAGAAATGTTATCGTCGTCTACTCTATCATTTCATCGCAATGACATCGCAGTGACAATAATAGTGTTTTATAAAGAGCATTCGTGTAGCGCGATCTGCCAATTATCCGATAACTTCAATAAAAAGATCTTGCAATGAATGTCCATGTCACAGAAGTTATTGAAGATATTCAAGATTTCAAAAAGAATGGGTTTGCTAAAATATCTAAAAATTTAGATCCGAAAATGATTTCGTTGGATCGTCAAAATTATTATAGAAAAAAGTCAAACCGATAACTAGAATCTGAAAACCTTTTGCAGCTTTGCCTGCACATTTCTAAGTAATTATTGTTACAGAAATTATTTAAATAGATTATTTTCGGATCTGCATTTAGCTAAAGTTTTAAATATGTACTTCAGCAAAATCGCTTTTTCAGTGACATAACAATTAAATATAAAACTGCATTAAATATAGAAATTGCATCATAAAAAATATGCGCAAGCATCTAAAGTTAATTTTTTTCAAGAAAACTGACGCGATAAAAAAGACTGCGGACAAATTGGAGTGAGACATAGAGGAATATTTATTTTGTTGGATACGATCTCTCGTCGTGAGTGCGAAATTATGCTGTAACATTAGAGCCCTTAATACTGAAGTGAAGGTGTAAACATGAAACCGCAGGTTATCGTTAAGCCCACGCAATGCGGCGAAAGTGGTCGCACTGGAAAATGATGATTATGACTCAGCATTTCGCATCGAATTATCCATGGGTTATCTGCTTTGACGCAAAGTACAAAGCTGTTGACTTCCAAATTACGCAAAAATATCATGTTAAAATATGTGTCTTGATTTACTTTCTCCCTAAAATTGTCGAGACAGAAGATACAAATGCATTGAGTAAACATGAATAAAAAATTCTACTATCTATAGTCCAATTTGTAATTATAAGCTACATTAAACTGAAAATAATAATCTCTGCCAGTGTGTCAAATATGACAAAATGTGAAATCAACCAATCAAAATATAAAAGATGCACTGAGGTCAGATGAATTGAATAAACAAATCATATCAGAAAATATCGTATTTCAAACTATCGAAACTTTAACTAAACAAATCGGATTGCGTTTAATAAATCGTATCATGTTCGAAGCTTGTAAGATAAATAAATCGGATTATACTAAACAAGAATAAAACATATTGGCGTGAAAATGTTACGGATAAGTATCGGATCAATAAATTGAGATACCGTAAAAACCGTGATCTCTCGAGATATCAAAATTAAACAATGATCTAAAATTATAAATCACCTTTAAAAATTCAATTAAATTATTTAAAAAACTTTTAATTGAAAAAACATGACGAAATATGCAAAGAGAAATATGCTTTCTATAAATACTATATAATATACAATATCTTCAATAATATATATATATATATATATATATATATATATATATATATATAAAACAAATTAGTATAATATCTAAGAAGTCATGCGATATGAGCAAAATCAATCGTTTACAAACGCAGTTAAAGGAATTTGATAATGGCAATCGTATTATTAAGATATGGTTTTAGAAGGATGAGTTTGTCTGAAGCGTATAGAATCTAATGCAATTTCTCACCGCTTATTCGAGTACTATTATGCTCAACTGATATCCCAAGTTGGTCGACTTAATGGCAAACTTTAGTTCAACATCTCGGCTTTAAGAGAAAGTCGGATTCACCGCATAAAGCTGCTTATATTTTTTTAGGTATTATCTGAGTGTGTATATAAATAAATCTTTTCAATTAAATAATATTTTATCTATAACAGGTCAAAGATGATCAATAATCCACTTTAAAGAATCCACTGAAAAATCGTTTAAAAAATTTTCAGAGAAGCGATTAATATTTGATAAACTATACTCGCGACGAAATTGTAGAAATTTTATTCGTACAGATCGAGTTGCATCGCATATTCAACGAACTTAACTTGGAAATAAATATATCCCGCGGCTAAAGTTTCGTCAGGCTCGAGGTAAGACCGGTGGGAACCAACTTATTAGCTAAGCAAGAAACAATGCCGTTTCCACATTTAACTGAGTAATCCATGGTGTTATCACGGATTACTGATGTCTCCTACTCATTTTGTTTCCTGTTTTCCTCTTCTCGTTAGCGACGAGTGTTCCCCGCGATCTCTCGAAGACGCGATTCTGTAGTAATGTTCTCGGTATTGTTTCGAGATAACAAATATCAGATTTTCTCGAGAAAATAAAGTAAGTTGAATTCTATTATTATTTTCCTATTTTTATGTGTCTAAAGATTATAAGTATATTTGTCTTATTTTTATTTCAAACTTTTCCTTGTTTTATATCAATGTGTTCTTTTTATGTGGTGTTCACGTAATAATATATAGAATAAAAAAGCGATATTTTTAAAGTAAATTTTATGAAAAAAGAATAAATAAAGAATAAATATTATTTACAATTTAATATTAAACAGAGATAATTTTTAAAAACATATTTATAATACATGTTTATATACAATATATATATTGTACATATGTATATGATAGCCTTTTATTTTTTTAGTACACTGAATGCATTAAAAATAATATTGTTTTTAATGGAAGTATTATCAAAACATTTTTAATTTTTTTAAATTGTATAAAAAGCAGGATGCATTAAAATTTTACGGATTAACGATAGTAAATCAGTATTCTTTGTGATGCAAACGGGCAGAATTGACGATCGGATTAGTAAAGGAGTTTTACATTGTCGATGAGAATATACTTGGGCACGATTTGAATTTCAAGCTGTTCGAGTACCTGGCATGAATGGAAAATGGGCGAATTAAAAGAGATCGGTAGGAATGTATATTCTCTGCAGAATTACATTCCGAATTTTATCTAGCCAGGATTTTTTCGAATTTTTTCAGCCAAAGGAATTTTTTCGATCAAGTAAAATTACTTTCAAAATCTTACAATCTCTCCATATTTAATCTTACAAAAAAGAATTCTTTGTAATCGTATTATTAAAATAATTAAATTATGTATATATTATATATACAGGAAGACGTTTTAAGATTTTAGAACAAAACTTCAATAAAAATTCAATCTCATGAAATGAATTCTTGTTAATACTACTTTTTATTTCGTAGATCTTTTGTGAAAAAGATATACGAAATAAAAGACATTAACAAGAATTTCCATGAAATTGAATCTTCAAATTTCCTGTTAAAAAAAACTACGACTGCACAATAAAGCGAATCTGCATAATGTATATGTAATGACGCGTACGTAGGTATATGTGAATGTATCGTAGTTTGCAATGGCAAGTACACGAATTACCCAGCAGGATGACCTTCCGCATGGGAATGCAACATTAATTAGTGACTCCGTGCTGTGAAATGCGGATACGTAAAACGAATCGTTGAGCACGCTCGAAAATATCCACGAAAATCCGTATCGCATTGCATCCGAATGCGCGTGTGCTGAGTAACATTCGTGAAGTTAACGGAGAAACCATCTCCCTATTCTTTTTTCTTTCTCTTTTTTCTATTTTCGACTGATCACCGGAATTTTATTACAATGGAAATGATTTTTTAACGTTTTCTTTTTTATCAAAAAATCTACATTGTAGAGAAGAATATAAGTCAAATAAAGAACGAATAACTTTTGCATTAGTGTAGTTAAAGTCGCTCTAAATTAAAAATAAAAGTAAATATATAAAAATAATAAAAGTAAAAATTATAATTAAAATAAAAATATTAAATCAATTAAAAAGCAATTATCATAAATAATTTATTAGTAATATAAATTAGTATCACATATAATAATATGTGATTATAGTGATGATAATATGTATCTATAATCGCCGTACCTATTATATACGTGATATTTGCCGATAATGTGCATTATTTGAAATTTGCAAAATTTACATAATATTAATACATAATATTTAATTTATCATAATATACATATATGATATTAACATATTTATCTGCCAAAATAAGCGTGATATCGATAATAGAAAATTAAGTAAATTTCAGAGATCGATCTGTCGTACTTTCCTACGGAAGAATTTCTTCCCGAATTTAATAAAACGAAGGCATTTCATTTCGTTTGGACGGTGTCAAAGAGATCAAAAGGTATTAGTGTATGGTTGGTCGCGTCCCAGCTTTTGCCGAGAATTTCGTTCATGTCGGTTCATTTTGTTCGTTACGGAAGCATGCAACGTAAATTTGCGCCGAGTGCGGTTTTCCAAGTTATAAGTGAAAACTATTGAAAGCAGACAAAACACGAGCAACTTCAATAATGTATTCATTACAGGAAAAAAAAAGTTTACAGAGATATTTTATCTACACATACTTATATGTCTTTTCATAAAAATTTTATGTCATGTTTTTATTCGATTTCTCCCAACTCATACCAATAGCAAGTAGTACAACTCAATCATTCATCTTTTATCAAGCACTGAAATTTCAAGTGACTACTGATTTCTTAATATTTTCTGAATCGATGTACACGGAAAGAATAGTTTTGCTGAAGTATCTAGAAATTTAGTTAGATATAGATCTAAAAATATTAGGTATTGGAATTAATTCGTAGCGTTTTTTAATGAAAGAATGTTATTTATTTCACATGAGCATTAAAAAATACATTAATGAAAGTACTTCCCATCACTTGTAAAACGCTACGAATTAATTCCAACACCTAATAATTTTAAATTTTATCAAAATAATTATGAGATATTCAAGCATGAGTGAGTAACGCTGCAAAAAATTTTAATAACATAATAATATTTTAATAATCAGCTTGACCGTCCTACATAATTATTTTAATGATTCAACATAATTATTTTCAGATTTGTACCTACAGCTAAAATGTTTAGATACTTCAGTAAAATCGTTCTTTTCGCGTATCTCTCTTTATATTTTTAGATCATAAAATAAAAATAAAATTTTTATCTGCCTTTATTCTTCATCGTTCCATCGCGTATACAGAGAAATTGATAGGAATTACTCGTGGTCGATTCAATTGTACCCGTTCGTTTACTTGTGAATTTACGACAATTGTCGACGATTGTCACAAGGTCGTCGCCGTCGCGTCGGGGCAATACGAGGGTAGAAATAGGATACAAAACGAACGAACGAATAAAAACGGATTAGCGTCGCCGTGATGTTAGTCATCGTTACGAAAAGGATGAGACCTCAAAAATCACAACGTACGCCATTACTGCCGACTGCGAATCTCATTTAAACACGGCGCAGTCCTCGCAGTGATCTTTTCTAATGAAGGCGGCTTTTTCTTTTCCCCGTTGCTCATCCTCTCACTATTCAAGTCATACTCTTCGCCGTTTCTCGGGCCTGCCATTTCTCTCGCTTTCTCTCATTCTTTACGCCCTTTTCGCCTTGTATCGTTATCTTGGCTGAGTTCTTTGAACAAAACTATGAAGAGTATGGCACGAAGTAAATGTTATCATCGCACTGCCAGATGCAGTTTAAATTAGCAACGAAAGGGTCAAGTTGGACTATCCAATATAATTAAAACTTGTACTGTTCCAGGATATTTCGAAGATTGTATGTTTAGATAGATGTATATACAATTTACATAAGAATTA